>JAYDZJ010000020.1:1255101-1267014 GCA_034509065.1 Eueides lybia
CTCCACTAAGCTATACGTTCAAATATAACACATATTACTAATACATAAATTATTTGATGTATCTGTTAAAATATTTATTATTAAATAGCTTTTTTATGAAAAATTAAAAATATTTTGGCTTTACTCCTGAAACTACTTTAATGCAACAGCGTCTTCATTAAACACATCATTATTAAGAAAGATGAAAAATAAAACCAACGTTTTTCAAACCACTTTCTTTATTTCGTGTTCATTTTAATACAACATACAAGTAAATTTATCATCAGATATTATTTATCAATTCTTAGTTCTAGCTTACATTATTCTGAATAACAAATATGTTAAGAGTATTAAAATCATTCCCGAAGCATGTATGGGGAATGGGGAATGGAGAACTCAGAAATGGTAGTCTAACCCACATTTTATCAAAATTAACAAATACAAAATTATGGAATGTATAAATTTAAATCCAGTTCATATAATAATATTTCTAACACTATGTTGAACCAGCGAGAGAAGTCAGTAAACATTTAACATATTTTTCATGAAATATCCAGTTTTTTTTTGCGATTTAGTTAACTGATAAGAAAAAGAGTAAAATATAGTTAATAGTATTATTATTACTCTATTTTTATCTGATTTATGTTTAATGTGGCTTTTAATAAATAAGTTATTTGTAAAATATCAAAATAACACATCTCAAAACTGGCTCAACATTATAAAATAAATAAGTGGCCATAAAATTAAATACAAGCGAAAACCACGGGAACAATCAAATCAACTACAATCGGAAGAAGAAAATTATTAACTAAGACAAAAATTACGAAACAAAACCTTATATTATACTTAACTAAATTCCAAACAAGAGTCGATCTCTTTTTCTTCGAAGAAAATCAGTCGGAGAAATTGACCACGCAAACGTAAATTTGCCCTTTTTCTTTCAAAAAATAAACAATATTTATGTTAAATCTTAGTTGTTTTTCATTTATACTGCAAAAAAATTGTTAATCACTCTAAAAAAAAACCAGAAATGTAAAAAAATGCCACTGAAAATATATTATGACACTTAAGTAATAATTAGTGTTTGGAAACAGATATTAATTAAATGATTGGACCACAACAAGTGACTATTGACCTTATCAACAAATATTGCTTTTAGTACATACATATATTGTAGAAAGATGCAAAATTTTAATCTACCTATAAAATTAGGGCAACATATTTTAAAAACGTCCAAAATTTTATCCAAAATGTAAAGAAACGTACTTGGTGGCCCGCTATAGTAGATACTGAAATTGTAAAACTAATTGAAACAATCATGTAAAACATTGACAAACGTCATTCGTGACTAGAGAAGCTTCGAACTTCGTAAAACAATCACTGTATAATAAAAAAATACCAATAGTTACACACAACTAAAACTTATATAGAACTTAAATTAGCTACAAAGGGCATTTACCGATCATGTCGAGAGACATTGTCTTGTTGTTCTCACCCAAAACTTCACTGACTAGCTTTTTAAATTAAATTAAAATAAATAATAATAAATTAGAATTTAACAATTCAAAACACAGTCAATTCAATTTTCATTGTAATGAAATAGTAACATCGTAATATATAAAGTGGGTTTGACATGAGATGTGCATCAAAGGCGGAAACAGGTGAATTCGTTTGGTACAAAGACCGACAGAACTGTCAAATACAATCTAACGTAACATGAACACTAAACAACTAAATCATTTGCCACGATTTGTCTGTCCGTCAACTCTCACTCCTCCCTTATCAGTGCTGGCCTGTTATCAAATCGGCATCGTCCTACACCAGATCAATCGTGGCAACGATATATTTATACCACACGTTAAATTTAATTCCTACACAGATATAAACCTTAAGTATCGATTAGCATTCAAGTTCATTATGAAAAAATATATCATTGGAAATATTCTTCAACTTCTCTCCTTAATCTCAAACCACTCAAGAACAACTTAATTATGCATGTGACAACCGATTTTTATAACTACACGTTATCCCTAACAACACTTTGGCAACAAATAGTATTTTTTTCTTTTTTTCCATCAATTTCAACAGTAACGCCAACATATTTAAAGTTAACATTACCACGGTTTATTTCAATTTCACCAATCTTTCGTCGTGTTTTACCATCGTCATAAGAAATAGAAGACAGGAAGTCGACAGAAGACGTACATGACGCAGTTCCGATGACAAAATGAACTTTCCATTACTCAAATTTGGCTAACGAATTACATAAATACTCTACCGACTTCATTTTGTCATCGAAAACTGAAAGTGAAGTGAAATGATAGTATTAATAACCAATGAGAAACAATTACAGGATTAGGTTGTCGTTTTTTTTTATTTATTTTTTTATTTTTCTGCGATCAGTCTTAAAATTGAGTCATACAATCTAAGTAAGAAATTATGAACCCTTAAATTTATCTTAAATCATCACTAGGCCAGAACTAGCACGGAGTGTGCGTGAGGTTTCAGTGGTGAACTGCAATTGAGAAACAAGTAGAGCTATTTTAAGGTAAGTAAGAGGTAAGGAGTACGTTAGAGGGACGACGATTACACAAGGTCTTCAATTGTTTGTTACATTTCACGTCACATCTAGATCGTACTCGTTCTTTTATTTTAAGGTTGTCCGCAATGTTCATACATTTTATAATAAAAACGTGAAATAGGAAAGATTAATAGTCTAAGGAAAAGGCTTCTTCACTAGTAAGGCTCTCGGGGAAACTAATTATACCATCCTTAATACATACGTTATTGGTTTTAGAGTAATCAACATTGAATAGTTTTTTATAATTATCTTAATACTAAAGAGTACAAAAAATAAAGGAAATATTACGAATATATGAAAAACAACAAGTTATCCGATTACTATCGCATTTCTTATAAGAACAACATTGTTTTTGTTTCAGTAACATTAAATGTATTATCCATACTTATGAAATAGAGATGAGAAAACAGATCATCAAGACGATGATACTCAACAAGTCCACGAGGACATCGGAGAGCTCCGGAACACTCCTCAGCTCCTGGAGCACCCGAAGTTACCCATTACCGATTTTTTTGTTTATCTACAATACAAGATCGTTTCCCTTCGATTATCCTCAATGTATCAAAAATATCTGCTAAAACAGCCCTTTCCCTTAGAGAAAACTCGATAGAGTATATTTTGAACAGTCTCGAAGTAACTAATGTAGGTAACAATTATTAAGTGTTGGGGATATGCACGAATCGAAATATTGAAATCAACGACTTACATTAATTAGGATGTGGTTACAGCTACACCGCTACGGCAACATCTAATCTATACATGGGCTACTACGATAATTAGCTTACGTTACATATTATGCATGAATGTGAAACACAGAAGTACTTAAAGTCTTTACAAAATTTAAATGAGTTTTCATTTTTTTCTTTAAGAAAGGAATAAAACATCCCTTCAAATATAAGGCCACGGCGCAATATGGTGTTTCAGTAGTACATATAGTAAACATTACTGAGTTACATTTACCTTTTACAGATGCCATTATTCTAATGACGGGCCTTATGTACAGTGTTGAAGCTCTCGGTGCTCGCGAACGCACGGATCTCTTCCGGTTAACGAAGTCGTGCGGATGAAGTGCTTGGAGTTTTAGTAAAACAGCGTCTTACCCTACGGTGACTAGTCGAGAGCACGGGGTGAGTACTAACGATACGTTACAAAAATATCGTGACAGACTGTTCAAAGCTCAGGTGTCTTAAACACTAATCTAACATAGACAATGCAATATCTAAAAATACACACTACATCGTACGCTAAGTAGGATATAATATAAATTTAGTTCATAAGCATTGTGTCTTTATTATATTCTGGCAGGATGGCATTAATTGTGTGTAAAATCGAATTATGTGGACAATTTAAGCATCGTATAACTAAGTTTATACTTACGTGCATACACATATTACGATAACATTTTATTACCTAAAAGCAACTTCTTTGGCGACTAGCTTCAATAAGAAAGATTCCAAATCGTCTTTACCCCCGCCTTCGCTCAATCAACACTACTAATTCATTTCCTAGCGAAATTTCAATTTGGACTATTCATTTAGTATATCATTGACACCACTTTGTGGATGATATGTTAAGTTCCAACGAATGAAACAATTCTCTATTAAACCTTTAATTTTTAACATCTGAAACCGTCGTATTGTCTGTATGTCGAATGAAAACAGAGCTATACTTTATTTCACTAACCATTTCCTACACGCGCCCAAGCCTTTTAATAAAAACATTACTTTGATATGTCATTTACTATGCCTTCTCTCCAACTTCATTTGGAATCTTTCCGTGTATAAAAACTTTATCGATAACTAAAGTCACACATCCTTAAGATTATACATATTATATTACCTAACACACTTTGAGAAATGAAACATGAAATGGAAAGTACATTTTGAGGCTATCCATCTGTTCCACGCAAACCTGCGAGCGTAAGCGAGACAGACGTGCAACTCGGTGAAGAGTACAGTGCGCTACAGACAGAGCTGCTATGAAACTAGAAGAGGCGAAAACTCAGTATAAGTATATTCTAAATCTAAATACAATAATTTCGTAAAATCCATAATCTTTAAAATACATTAAGATAATATCCAAATCTCCGTTTTTAAGAATTACTGGAAAATAAATACTATTATTTGCAAACGTCTCAACTAACATAAGCGATAGTAAAATATTTTTATTTTTTACAATAAAATGTATCATAAATTCAAACGTGAGTTAATCAAAACATTCAGCGTAGTTATCTTTGAGGATGGATGGTTTGTGCTCATATGTGCTTTGTTACTTTCACCTTAACTTACAACAATCACAATTTCGACAATTTGCGTATAAACGGAAAAAAAATTGCCTTTAGAACCTAGATCTAACATCTAGAGTTGTCCGCGCTCCGCGATATCACGGATGTGGCAACTTTGTTCCGCTTTACACAATGCCAGAGATTTTTTTAAAAACTCAACTTCAGTCATTAAATGCAGTAAATCATTGCATGCATCACGTTTAAGAAAATATTTCAAAAATTAAGTGAAACACCAACGTTCTGTGCACAATTCACTAAATTATATATCGATTAGCGAATTAATTAAATTCAACAATGATACAACATCGCCGCTTAATATAATTTCTTAGAAGCGATGATAGAAAATATTGTAAATTATCGAAATACAATGAGAAAACTAATGCAATTCCTGAGCAATTGATTGCGTTTGCGACGGCAGTACATTCAGTGAAACAATCGTATCCACTCATAAGTTACTAAGGTCATTGATTGCTTCAACAATCTGAAATCATCTTTGAATCACTGTATGTACGGTGTCTAAACAAACATAGCAGCGAAAATGTTATTTACAAATCCGTATAATACATCAACGTATCGTTAAGTTCTATAAAATTCAACGACGCTCTACTAAGTAATATAATAAGTGACCAAACTGTCAACCACATACAATCTGACAAGCTAACATTGATACATTACTTCTACCATGATGAATACATTAACAGGTGAATTTATAACTGTTACGAAATTATCGATTCCAAACAATATTTTAAGAGTATAGCTATCGATATGGTTACTGTTAATTCTTAAAACGACTTATCTCTCCGAATTCGGATTACATACCTTACTTTCAACAAATCGAGCCAAACGATCCCAATCGCTCATATATACCTTCGTTCCTAAATAACATATTAGAAATATCTCTCCATGATTCATAATTTTCATTATAAAAATACACACTTTTTCACGCTTAATCAATTTTTAAATAATCCGAACATTACCAACTTGTACACATCCCGGCATTCCTTATACTTAAAATACGACTACCAACGTAGTTATCTAAATATTTACATTTTATACACTTCCTGTGGGAATTTAGTTGCATTGGGAAATTAGCAAAATGATAAAACTACTATGATGAAATTAAATAAAAGCTTGAAATTTCATCAATGATCACTGTAGACCACGTGAACTAACTGTTAATTAACGATCGGCCATCGTTTTTCTTTACACGAAATTTGATATAGAAAATTTGGGAAGTCAAAAACTTCTGGCATCGAAAATTCACAATTAGGCCTTATCGCGATTATTACCGAAACCGTAGGCAAGGCAAGAAGATGAAGGTTCAACAAGAAAATTAGAGAGAGGAAACAGCAGCATTAACTATAAATGTTGACATTCTATTGGCCGGCTATATCGAAAAAGGATTTTTAATCACCAATATCAAAGATAAAATATTCGTTGATGATATCAATGAATTATATAAAAAAATCTGAATGAAAGTCTTAATTTTAATCTTAAGAAATTTGCTGAGTATAAAATTATAAACAATCTTTGTAAGCCTAAGTCGTGCTTACGTTACACTAATAGGTGCTAGTAAGTAGTAAAATGTTCCCTAGAGTAATTGACTTGGAAATAGTGTTTTTATTAGGTTAGCGATTTATGTAACCTTAGAAGCAGTGCTGCTGAAGGGAAATGGAAAATTGGATCCGAAAAGTCCTAGATCGGTCTCACAGCTACTCGTAAAAAAGTAAAGCTTAGTCGGGATATTAAAGTTACTTATTTTAGAATACAAATAGATCTTAACCATGTAGAATTATAGCCTACTTTCATAAGAATATGTAGTTTAGAAATAGCGTGTGAAATGATAATGACTACCGCCTAATCCACTGAGATCAGCGCCGTTGTTTTTGTGCTTTGTTTTCGTTTGTAGATTCGATGCTTGAGTAATTTTCTGTGCAATAAAACACTACTAGGAGCAAATTTAGGCAAGTGCCTCTCTAAGATGTGTATTAAATCTAAAGCAATACTTACAAATCTCATGCCAACATTTGTTCCCCAACACCAACTGTTTCAAATGAAATCGTATAAAATGCACACACACGTGAATCCATAAATGTACACACACATAAAGACCTATCACCACATTCAATTGTTTGTGCTAGAGAATCTCTCGAATATGTTTTATCTAAAGTATTTGATAGCAGCCGTTTAATATGATTTGCTTTTGAAGCGCAGAATCAGCATTATTGATAATTTATATAGATATTAAGAACATTTAAACTTTAAGGCACAGTCTGTTTTAGGCGTTCGTTTTTGATTCAAAAGCACAAACTTTGTCCATCAGTCAAAACTAATTTAGCGAAACTAAATTAGCCTTGACCATAATACTATACTACTCGGGCAAAAAAAAAATAAAACACACTGTAAAACTGCAATGAACTGGTATTATTATAAAAAAAGCAATTATACAACAAAAATAATTCAAAACAAAACGACGTACATTAATTTAAGAACAATTGTTTATACAAATAATTAAAAAAATATAATAATTATAACAACAAACATTGACAAAATATATTTAAAGACAAAACATGTTTCAATTTTAATCAGTCCTCAGCTTTAGAAATGCAATTTAAAGAATGAATTGTTTTCACTAAAATCATTACTTATATTATGCAAGATAAAAAGTTAATTGTGAACGCAAACTAAATTAAATTGAATATAAAAAAAACTTAAAATAATTTTAGGATAATAAACTCATCGTCTTAAATCAGAAGTAAAAAAAAGATTACACAGATTTACCATAAAACATGAAAAGTTGTCATAATTTGCATAACCTTACATAAAATTTTGATACACTATACTATATGTACTTAATATAAATATAATACGTTGAAAATTTTATTTAAGTAGAAGCGTATGTTTAACCAAAATCGTCTATTCAATGAAATCACGTACGATCTGCAACTTTCAAGGAAAAGACAATTTGGGTGGTAAATTCTAAGTAATCAAAGCCCAGGTGTTTCTAGCACAACGTCAGATTTTGAGGGCGATTCTTATAGTGTTTAAATAATCATAGACACCGTAGTATTTAGAAATAAAAGCGATCAATTCACCCAAAAAATCTGAGGCAAAGCAGACACTGCAACGGCAAAACTAAATCATTTTACAAACAATTTATTACATTATCACAGTAGATTAAGTGAAATATAATATATATCCGATCTTACAAAAGATAATAATTTATTAGGAACAGGGCAGTCTATACATAAAATCATTGGTGATAGATCACTGAAATTTGGACATTAAGGACTGGACAATAATTCTACTTCACCTAATCTAATGTACTAAAATTTGATGGGACCTATCGAAGACACGTCAATATGATTGGCGACCTGCGAGCACCGTGGATTGCAAAATGCAGCAATAATAATTATAAATTCATTAAGAACTTGATCCTAAATTCATTCTAGGGTTAGTGCAAAATGTAGTCAATATTTAAACTTAGATGCTATTGAAATTGAACAAAAAACAGTAACAGTAAATTCATCAGTCATTTAAGATTATAAATATAAAATTCATTTCGTAACCAACTATAATGCACTAACTTGTAGAAGCGGTGAAACCATGAAAGAATGTCAGTTTGCTTAAGATTAAATTTAAAAGATCAGCAGTTTATGGTACATATTTACAAACAACACTAAATATCACTTATTAAATCACAACATGGTTTTATGGCACATGTTACGCAGGTATGCAAACGAACTATGGCGAAAGCAGGCGCGATCATCCTGTGACGTGGCTTCAATGTATTTTCATGTAAATATATAAATGAGATAATTTAATTAAAAATGAATATCACCACATTGTAACACATAAACTAAATGATAAACTTATGCAGATCGATAATTAAACAACGATCTCCGATCCCGGAGAGGACCGTCTCAGATCTATTATTGTCATAGATTCAGCAAATAAAAAGAATACTAAAATCATTATTCACTAAAAAATCAAAACTAATGAAATCAAACTAAAATAATTCTGCTAACACACTCAAACACACGGTAATGTAATAAAAAATAATAATAGCATAATATTCATAAAATACAAAGAAAATAAACGACACATGCACCGTATAATACTACTGCTACAAAAATAAAGTTGTTTTCATATAAAAAAAATATCTTACCAGAATAACAAATTGTATAATTATTTTGTATGTCGAGCAAGCTATAATACTCCAGTAAGTAGCAAAACGCAAAGGCGCAAAACATGGTGCTTTTTTAAAATCTCAAAAAAACTCATTAATAAAAAATGTCTAGCGAGACGACCATTTGCTAAAGTGCTCTACTAGTTACTACCGTGTCCAATTACTAGTGAAACATTCAAACACCTACTTAAGATTTGTATAAAAACGAATAATATTATAATCAACCAAAAGCTACTAATCGTTAAAATAAAACAACGAAAACTGAGGAATTATGGGTTCGTGGGCTCTCAGTGACTAGGCGGTATGACGTCAACGGTCGAGTGCAGGAAACTGTCTTCCAACAATTATCCAATAATCCAACGGAAACAAACTACAACCAACGCTATTCGTTATTCTAAAATGCTTTATAATACTCAAGGTTATATGTAGTCAAAAGACCGGCGTAACTTAAAAAACTTCTGAGACTGACTGAGGTCTATAAAACACTTTCGATCACTTGCCATCTTGTGATGAATGTAATTTGGTTTCTAAGGCAACAATAAGCCATAGTGGATTCACTATTAGCCTACCGTTGCGAATGCCTAAGGAACGCCGCAGTCAACTTTGTCATTGATAAAACCCCTAACATCACGTTTCCCTAAATTTTGTAACTACATTAAAAGGGGTAGTAACTAAAGATTGTCCATATCAGCTCAATCAATTTAACACTTACCTAATAATAATGTAACAACTTCTTAGTTTCATAATCAAGTTTCCATCGACACAGAATAAGTGCTAATTAAAAACAGGAAGTGCCATTGTGCCGAAGAATAGACTTAAAACTAACAACAATACCGCTCGATGCTCTCTTATTATAATAAAATCACACGCTTAACGCCTAACAATTTTTAAGTAATAATAGTTAAAATATTGGTCCAACAAATGGGCTAAATAATACAAACGCCCTTAATATTCATCCCTAATTTAACGATGTGGGATATGAAAAAATATTATTCAATAGATCAAAAAATGATAAGGGTCGAGAACCTTTCGTTTTACTGTATCAAACTAACGGAATAATCTCTATTCTTCAAATAGGTACTCTTATAACAATGTCAATACTACAACTAATCTCATTACAGTTTTGTTTACGAATAATTGCTTCGGAGATCTCACGCCAAAATACAGGATTGCCGTAGTTTGATTGATTACATCGAGACAGCCGCAATCAAAGTAGCACTTGCACTTACTAAACCTTAAAGTTCAATCTGTCACCGAATAATCACTTCACCTATTTATAAATTGACACCAATGGCCAGAATCGTTTTGTAGTGTAAGTGGATAAATTTATGTTTTATAGTGTCGATTTTTTGGCTTAATTTTCTTTTGTCAGTTTGATCTTCTGTTATTAGAACGGGAGGCTCACATGCCTATAGGCGGAACTTGTACGTAGCGATAGATGTAGAGTCGGTAATCTTTGCTTGCAAGCACCACTGAACCATCATCCATTAGCGCCACGTCGAAGCATTGTGCATGTTTTACTTTACTCTCTAGCGCCGAAACCAACTGACCGTCTTGTGTAAATATCGTCAAATTAAAGTTGTTATGATTGTCCGCAATTAAAATTTCTCCAGATGCATTGATGCCCACACCGATAGGATAGTTTGTTACTCCTTCACCTCCAATCTGCCTTAAGTAAATACCTTCATAGTTGAATACTTTTACACAATGAGCACGGTTGTCACTTATAAATATTTCTTGTTTATCATTCACAACGACGCCGTTAGGGAATTCCAGGTGTTTGGAACAACCGAATTTTTGTAAAACATTGCCGACTTGGTCAAATATAATTACGCGCATTACTTTGCACTCAACAACAACTATTCTACCTTTGTTGTCGACAGTAACTCCTCGTGGGTGTTGAAGAATATTGGCGCCGAATTTTCGAACAAACTGCCCATATTGATTGTAAATTTGTATTTGATGAGTTGGTGATCTTTCTGTCACAATAATGTCACCAGACGTTCTGACTACGGCTACTCTGTTCGGGTACAGCAGTTGTCCATCTCGCTTACCGCATTCACCAAATTGAAATTTAAAGCGTCCTTCTTTGTCAAATATTTGAATTCTGTGATTATTGGTGTCGGCAACGATAATATCATTTTGAGCATTAACAGCGACACCGCTTGGCTCCGTAAATTGACCTTCCATTACGCCAAATTCCCCAAATTTACAATGATAAATCATCTTTTGTCGTTTAATTTGAGACTTGGGCGGGAAAATGGCAGTTGATATTAATTTATTTGTCAAGTCAAGAATGGGATCTGTATGAGCCGCAGAAGAAAGCGAGTACGGGTCATTGGTAGTAGGTGGGAAAAGTGAATCACAACCACCATTCGACCATTTTTCATATGGGTTAATTCCGTTTAGATTCATGTCACCGAGAGCCGTAGAAAAGGGCCCAAGGCTATTAGTATTATTAAACCTCTTGGAAATGAGGTTCGAATCAAATGGAGAAGTCGATTGGCTCGATGGACCCAATAATCCGTTAGTATACGGGCGATCAAGAACGCCGTTCAATCCAGTGGGTAGGTGAATGCCACCATTCAAACTACCAGAACTGCCATTTACACTACTGCTACTTGAAGACGAACCTCCGTTTAAAAGAGAGCCGTTTGTTGGACGTGCGATGGGAGGTTGCTTAGTCGGCCCAACATTTGCTTCTGAACTTGAGCGTACATATCCAAACGTGTTTCGTACGCCAACTTGTATCGCTTGATAATTAGAAACAAATTCTAATTCACATGCAGTTTGAACACTTTGTTCTGGGTTAGTACTCATTAGCGACTGTAATTTAGTGTCTAAAAGTTTTCTAAACATCAAAATTTCAGCGATGTTCGC
>JAYDZJ010000020.1:2514338-2525331 GCA_034509065.1 Eueides lybia
TTACTACTACTATATACTAATACCTATTTTTACCTATTTTACAATCTATTTTTGTTAAAAATAATTGTAAACAACATTAAAAAATTGTTAGACGAAAGCTAACTTTTTTTTTAAAGAAATGATAAAAAGTATTCTTATTACAATTTATCATAAGCACGTTTTGAACACTTTAAGGGATATTCACAGATGAAAGTTCAACAACAATTCTACAAGCTTTGACATAAAATATAATCTTTTAAAAAAGTTTATTTAATTTATATTTACTTAGAATTGAATTTTATAAATCATTTACTACAGACAATAAGTGAAGGACTTTCTTTGAAATTCAAACTCCATCTCATAAATCAAGTAAATCTTTTGTTAAGGCACTTCACTACTTTGTGAGAAAAAAGAAAAAAATATTTACTGGAGTATATTTACTTATTATCTTGTGGATTTTAAAATAAATGAAAAGATTTAATGGATTGTATTCTTTATGAAATACCTAGAGAATATTATGTGTATTCTTAGTCCAGTGTTATCAATCAATATCTATCTACAACTGGGTATATCAATAAAAATGGAAGTTTATCTTAGCACAAAAACATTTTTTCAAAGAGAGCTAATGTTGTAGCTCTAGTCATAAGCGATTTTTACAATAAGGTATTAGATATTATAGGTATACAGCTCGTGCGCCGCGTTTGCGTTGTTTTAACGCTGTCATCCACTATGCGTACGACGCACGGCGCTACTACTGTAAAGTGTCAAGTGCTGTAAGGGAATTTTTTCGTCTATATAAGAGGAATAGGTATCTAACGCAAATATTTAATGCTATAGAGAATAATTTTGTATTCTCTATAATAATTTTGAAAATACCTTAATTTTTTGTTGTAATTTGCAAAGTACATTCATAGTGTAGAACTAAGATCACTAAGATTAAAGCAGCATGTAGTAGATCATCTAAGATTGGTTCCTTATAATATGAGACTATCTAATTATAAATTATCGTCCTCTTTTATCAAGCACTTTTAAAGAACCGTCATACATAATTTTTACATAGTTTTCTCAATCGCGCGGGCACGTTTGTCTTTAAACTTATGCTTCCTTTTTTTTATTTTTACTCCATTTCCATTGATCATAGTGTATTGTATTAACGAGTATGTGTAATAAGTGTAACCGCCACATAAAAAGTATAATTAAATTTAAGGCAGCAGTACCTGAGATTAGCTTATAACAACAAACCAGCTGACAAATTTCAGCTTTATTATAACTATTCTAAGAAACTACAGCTAATAATAATTAAAGTAGGAAAAGAGAAGTAGCAATACAAGGATTTCAATTATTTATTATAACAGGAAATGATAATTAACAAATAATTAGTAAGAGAATTATTTAGCAGTCTAATCACAATTCAAAAGTAAAGTCAATAATCGGACAGAGTGACGTCAGCGAAGTTTCCTCGGCGGTAGTCGATGGTGAAAGAGGATGAGGGCAGTTTGGGTTAAGGGTCCTTATATACCCTCGGTGTAGTCTATGGTCTAGATTTCTAACACTATATATTTAACATATTTTCATACAACATAACCATCACATAATGAACGCAAAAATCTATTGTCATATTTATGAGAATACCAACCGCAATCTTGTTCGACGCTTCATAACACATTGTACAGGTTTGTGTTCTACGATTCATTTATGTCATATTTATGGATTGACTGTGATTATAACAATAGGGTCATAGATAATTTTGTCTTGTGGATATTATTTTTTTATTATGTATTTTTATACAATTCTGATAGATTTTTATGAAAGTTATTTTTTTAGGATCGCATCGACCGGCAGTCTTAGCACAAGGCCTAAGATAAAGCGTGTAGTTATAAACGCAACGGTTCGATTGCTTGGGAACGATTCTTACTAAAAGCAATTAAAAATTCTATATTTTCAGTACTTCGCTCTGGTAAGGTGGAGGCAAAGCAAAATCTCGAGTTTCCCAACTCAACAGGCAAAGCTTCGATACTCGGCGAAAATTGTGGAACGAATTGTCGTAACGGGAACGGGGTATCTTAACAGGAGATTCTGAGGCTGCCTCAGCCTCAGCTTTTATATTTGGGTATTCTGCGAATATTGTATAACGATTATATTAAATATCAGAAATAAATCCTTAAAAAAAAGGCAATATTTTGAATTCCTGCGAAAAGTAGAGAATACAATGCTATTCGCTACGCCACTCAGTATAATGTATGAACAATTAATTAAATTGATACTAAATAAATATAAACAAAGATTATACGAAATTATAATTAAATTCTACCATATAATTTTATTGTTTTCAAAAACTGTTGACGATTCTATGATTTCCATAGGAAACTTAATTATAGCATCAAACGGAGCATCATTTAATTAAGGTCCAAAGGGTAATAGAAAGCTCTTACAAAGCTCGGATAAAAGATCAATGCAAATTCGACTATCATAGTCATTACTTAATGAAAGCCACAAACTTTTTGAGTGGCTGTATATAATTTTATAAATAGAGTTAGTTAATATATTTTGTAGGTTTTAGCGTAAAGCTGAAAAAAATAAAAAATAAATAAAATAGAAGAAAAAAAAGTAAAATTATAAAAAAGGTTAACAATTTCTTGTTATACTGATCAATGTCTTAACGAGAATGGGGGTCTTAATACTAGGTTTCTAGGTCACATCTGCCTGCCCTGCCATATATAGAATACAAAGTAAAGATAAACAAAATCACTGTAAGAACTGCAGAAACAAAAATCTCCTATACAAGAGAGACGATTGTCTTCACAAATTTAAAAATAAATAATTAATTTGTAATTTTTTATTTACTTTATGAAAACTTAGTAATTTATATTATTTTGTATAAGTCAACTGACGTAAGAGTAATTCAATAGGAGTTAGAGTGATTGCAGTTTAAGTATACATAAAAGTGTAGCTAGTGCTAATTTAGTTACAAGATTTTCCTAATTAGTATTTATTATACAAGCTATCATTAGAAAAGTTTATTAAATAATTTATTTTAATTTTTACAATATCATTAAAGCGCAAAATTTCTATCATTGTAAAAGAGACTGATTTTTTTTTGCTCTATTTCTACTTTACTTATGTTTTCAATGTAATAATAAACATATATACAAAATTTCTCTCTTTTATTCTTTATCTTACTCTATATCAGACTTAATTTCTATTAGCACCTTATATGGTCGGAAAAACAATGTATTTTAAAGTTGATTCATATACTGAAACGACTTTAGTGGCACGTACAGCTTTTATTGTCCCCATGCAAGAGGGTTAGTACATTCGTGATGGCTTCAGTTAGCTTTTTCAAAGTTAACCCCGGATTATTTTTTTTCCTAAACTTATGTCAAATTAGTGAAAGCCATTTGAAAGGTTTTTTTAGGTTCCAGTTTAACTCAAGAATACAGAATAGGATTTTATTTAAAATGTTCTCATTACTCAAAACGAATTTTGTCTCGTCAAATAATAATTTGGAAAACAGATACTCAAATCCTTAATCTTTAATTTCTCTCTGTCTTTACTAATAATACATTTATTATTGCATGTAATATTTTCGTATTAATATTTTTTTTTAGAAAAAAACTCTCAATTATATAATATAAATATGAAAAAAATAATATAAATATGAAAAAAAATATATATTTATAATAATAACTTGAATAAAACTAATAAACAAAATATTGTAACTTAGACAGCTCTAGCTCCATTGTTATGTATTCTCAAACTGCAATCACTCTTATTTCTGTTGAATTACTTTTATGTCGTCTTTCGTCAGTTCACTATATTACTTGTACATAATTATCAAAATTTGTAAATTTTTAATAACTAAGTACATGCCTTTGTTCTCCGTACTGTATAAAAATAATTCAGAATATATTCCATCAAGCAATCGTCTCTCCTGTTGGGCAGGTTCGTTTTCCATTGATGAGGTTAATAATTCACTACACTACAGTTAATTTTTTAGCTTCACGGTATATCTGGCATATCCGAGGTAGGCAGAGATAACCTGTTAAATGTTAAGGTTTACTTTAATTTAAACACTTACGCTTCTTACTGTCTGCCGAATTCTTGAGGCATTGTTTATTGACTAGCGGAACGCCCTAGTTGTGACTCGTTACAAAATGAAAATATTAAATATTTTATTTTCTTCATTGATAATTACACCCATAACCTGTTCCTTTACAGTCACATGCTTGATCCCCGCGTCACGACGCGATGATATTGCTCACTCGGAGGATTTTTTTCTTTTTTTTTGCGCCAGTAAAAAATATAAATTGCGGCCTTGAGCTACGTCGCAAAACAATCTCTGCCTTACAGAAGCGAGCTATTTATGCAGCTTTAAATATTATTATATTAATACATAAATTCAAGGTATTTATATATTTACAGTTGCATCTCCATATATTTTTGCAAATGTTATATATGTCACGAAAAATATGAATCATTTAACGATTAACTTGTTGAATTTTAGATAACTTAGAGCAAAAGCGTTATTGTTTTCAATTGGGTTTTGTATTATAACAAGTTTTGAATTCACGACTAACATTCCACCACTTAACAACTATGGCACTGGCATTAATAAAGAATTTAAAACATAAAATATTTATAATAACGTAATATATAGTGCAGGCACGCATATATTACTTTTAGTTTCATTGTGATTTACGAGCAGGTGAAGGCTGCGGCCTTGTTCCTTTCCTACGTAAGTAAACTATAGAATGCGGCCGTGCTAAGTTTTATCGATACCGGAAATTTGAGTTAGGTGTTAAGTTCGTTTTATCGTTATACTAGTGAAATGTTAGGATTTTGCAAAAGTTGAAAAATTGTAGCAATTCTAGTGGAGTGTTTGCTAAAAGAAATATGTAAAATGATCTTATTTTGGTATTGATTGTAAAAAAAAGTGAAAAAGTTATAATTCTCCTAGCTTACATAGTAATATATAGCCAGTTCCACGCGAAGTTTTTCATATTATATTTGTATATTGAATATTGAAACTATTGAATATAAAAAGCTGATATATAGCATGTAAGTTTCTTAAAGACTGCAAGGGCTCTCTTACAATAAGATTTCTAAAGAAATAGGGGAAAACCGGAAAAGCGTTTTTAGTAAGCGAAAATCAATCGCGTTATATCTACACGCTGTATCCTGCACATAGCTGGGTAGACAGGAAGAATTAGGGTAGCCTAGTGCTAGAATAGTCCGTTCGGCACTCCACTTTCGATTTTAACAAGTAACAAAAAAAGTAGCCAAATCTAACATATTACGTGTTTAGAAGAATGAATATATAAAATATTTCATTTGAAAATATTAAATATTTCTGCCTGCCGTTTACAGTCACTTGTGCCCATATGTCACGACAAGTCTCAGATTCACAATTAAGTATACCTACATAAAATATGCAGCACTTAATTTATAATAGATAATAAATCAAAATTTATCTTCCAGACCGCTACATTACGAAAAGAATATGCCGATGCATAATGAATCATAATGGTAATTAAATTAATACATTCTTATTATACGCTTAATAAATTAAGCTGCGTTTACAGTTTTGTCTATGCTTTAACTTTTAATATATTCGTTGGTAACTATGTAATAGTCTGTGTCTAGGAAACTATGTCTAACCTATAGTAAGTAGGCCTATGTACGTGTGGTAGAAAAATGAAACATTTAATATTTTTATGAGAGAGGCCTGTCGTGGCGCAGCGGCACAAGCGTGTGGCTGTATCCAACAGGATCTGGGTTCGATCCCTAGTCGAGGAAATGAAATATTTAATATTTTTAATTTAAATATTTATTGCCTTGCTTTATTTCACAGTGAAAAAGACCCAGTAATCATATTAATAAGGAATAAATAGTTAATTCCAATAGAGAAGATTGTTGAAAACTTTCTACCACTTGGGACCCACTCTTAAAAAAATTAAAGTTTCAAACACATCACACCAAAGGACCAGATACAGTAAGCTTATTTTGCAAAAATCGTACTTACTACGTAATATTTACTACGTATAATTTAGTGGAACTCAGTGACATATAGCATTGATATTTAAGGTAAATGTCGCAAAAAGGTGGCGTAGTGACACACATAGGAAAATTGAATGGAATAAAATAATCTTGATTGTACACAAATAAAAATAAATAAAATGAGAGAACAATGGTGTTACCATGATACGCGTTAAGTGGCGGAATTCAACGCTGCGCTATGCCCTGTTACCAGAGGAAACAAATGATGATAAATATTTAATTAGAATATATTAAATACTTCATTTTCTTAAACCAAGGATCAATCAAAACTTTAAAGTATGAAATATTTAATTAGAATATATTAAATACTTCATTTTCTTAAACCAAGGATCTATCAAAACTTTAAAGTATTAAATATTTAATTAGAATATATTAAATACTTCATTTTCAAGGATCTATCAAAACCACAACTAGTTACACGTTTGTGTCCCTGCGCCACGACAGGCCCCAATGTAAAGTTTCATAAAATAATCACGGCACTGAACAATGCATGCTTCTTTAAGATGAATTTACCGCTTGATTTCAATAAAGGAACAGACAAATTTATTAAAAAAGAATCATAAACATGTGATTCTTTCTATACAAATTTGCAGTTTTATTTTATACACAATGCTCTCGTTTCTCGAATAGAACAAGGTAACTTTATCTAAATATCAAAACAGTTTTAAAAGAAATTGCTTAGGGAGGATTCACACTATAAGGACTAAGTTCGTTATTGGCCCGGAATTTATACTATCGTGTGAATTATCGCTTAGTTTTTTGCTAAAATTACAAATTCGAAATTTTATGATAATAAATATTTCCACTTTCAAGGAGTAGTTAGCTACTTCTGAATTTAAATTGACCAGACATAGATATAGTTTTTAAGTTAGAAAAAGACATATACTACAATCATTTCAAATGTTTTTTATATTCTTCTGGCTATAATATAACAATATTTATAAGCGGAAGCGCAGAATAATAACACTTGCTTTTGCGCTACCTAATTGTCGGTATAAAGAGTTCATTTAAACGCCCTATTTCACTGTCCCAGCTCGTATCTGCCTAGCCAAAATCAAATTTACTAATACTACCTTTAAAGTAAATACTAGAAATGTATTAATGATGAACTTGGGAACCTAGTCTCAAGACACTCCGTTCCATTTCCCACTTTCCTTGGGGGATTCGCGTTGAGTGCTTTGCCTTATTACCAGAGCGAAGAAATTAAAATGTTAAATATTTCATTCCTTTGAGTGTAGATTGAACCTACAACCACAGTTTTACAGTCACACACTTGTTCCTTTGCTTCACGACAAGCCTCGTTTACGAGGTTTACTATAATGGCGTTAAGCGAATTAGAATTTTGTTAAGTTATTCTTTAATTCTACTTTCGTTCACACTAACAGAAGTATCTATGCAGTTTGTTCTTGCGTTATCACAGTTTGAATACAAGTTCTATAATTTCAAAATATTTATTATCTATTTCTGATATTTTATTAAATATATATTTCGCACTAAATATTTAGTTCGAAGTATTTAATATTTTCACTTTCTCGCAAAGGCACTTCCCAGGCAAAGCGTTGCTTTGAGCTACGCCACTCAACTCGCAATGTCTCCTGAATTCAGCGGAAGATGTTTTAATAGGGACGGAGTGTTTTAGTACTAATTTTCGTTATTCCCTCTGTGTACAGTGTATAGATAAAAAAATCACATTAAGAAAAGAAAGACCTTTTTTAGAAAACGTTTAGAAAAAAATTGTCTATCTGGATTCGCCCGCACCTTTTGGAAATAGTTTAAATGGTCTGACAACAGTGTGAGCGCAATGAGAACTTAGTTTTAAAACATTCCCCATTTCACTATTTATCTATTCCAGGAAGACTAAATCAAAGAAATTTTAAGTTTATACATATTATAATATCAAAAAAGCTTAAATTGTCTTTGGGTAGCGGAAATTTATAACAATCTCCCTACAGAGATGCTAACAACATAAATAAGTTGTAACAAGCGTTTAAAAATTTCGACTTAGCTTAGTGAGATCGAATGGCTTAGTTGGTCAGAGGGCGTGGACGGCTTCTTTTCGGTTCTTTCATTCAAAATGCAATGCGTCCAAAATTCGGTGGAATATGCAGAATGTTAACAATAACATTTATAGCGGAGAAAGAAAAATATATATTAAAACCCTTTCATACAATTTTGCTCAAAGTTACGCCATTTTATTAATAGTGCCATCAATTTGACAAGTGTAAATAACGTGCTCCAATCAAGGTGTGTTATCGTAGGTCTGACTCATACATAGTATCTACATACATACATAATTTTACTAACTTATATCAAAAATATTGAGGCAACTGAAAAAATATTTAGATGGAAAGAAATTAAATTAAAAATAATGAAGCCAATCGTGTCGCAGGTTGGCGACTGTAAATGCGATAGGTTGTAGATTCGATTTCCAATCGAGAATACGAAATATTTAATAACAATATTTCCTCGATCTGGTAACAAAGCAAAGCATGGCAATGAGTTGCACCATTCTACACGAAATGCCCAAAGAATTCGGCGGAAAATTTGAAACGGACGTGACTTAATGGGCACAGTTAAGACTAACGCTAAAGTCTCAAGTTCTTTTTTTTCAATATTTTTTTAAAATATTGTTTACAACAATCTAGCTAATGCCAGATTCATTTCAATAAAGATATTTTGTCTCTGTTATATAATTTTATTAAGGAAACACGAATTTTTTGCACATTTATCTTGTGTTTAAAAATGATGTTAAGTACCGCAACTTAACACTGCGTTTCAAATAACAAATTTATTTTATACAATTAAAGTAAAACTATAATAATTATATAATTAAATTAAAATAAAAAAATATAAGTTGTTTTTCTTGAATTGATACTATCCTCAATTTCTTCAAATTTTACAAATACTTATTTTTCAAATACTTAAAATTTTCAAGAATTCAATATATCTATGAATACTTCTGAAATCATAGCAACGTCATACACAGAAAAATCCTGCCTGTGAAATCTCAATGCATAGTTGAAGCATAAAGCTTTTAATTTTTGCCAAGGCTCCATCCGTCCGACTGTCTGCCACAGGCCGGTACGTTTTAAATCGTAATGGTTAAACCAATACAGTTAGAGCAAAATCGTGTACATTTTCTTTGAAGCTGAAACTGGAAAACAGTAGATTTCACAATATTGATTGAAAAGAGCTTTTTTCATAATGAAGCGATGTTTCTTTTAAATTGATGAACATTTTATAGGTTACGTACATTTAGAAAATGTGATGCCTCTCGTTTCGCAGGAGAGTACGCGTGCGATTGAAAGAGCGACAGGTTGTAGGTTCGATCTCCACTTTAAGAAATTAAATATTTAATATTTTCATATTATCGTTTTGGTAACAGGGCAAATAAGTTGAATTAAGTTCCACCACCCTACATGCAAGTGCCTCACATTTGGCAGAACTATCCTACCATGTGTGGGATGCACTATTACCAATGAAATAAATATAAATTTCTAGTCGTTTCTATAAATACTTTCTGATTTTTTCTTTTAGATAAATATTTGTGAGTTGGTTTAATAGTTTACTTAACTTTGTAAAATCAAAAGTATCAAGCCAAGCGATGACGTGAGTGCTGTCAATTCACCTCGAATTGAGTGACGGAACTCAATGCCGCTCTTTGCCCTTGTTACTAGAGCGTAGAATAATTTTATAAAAATATTCCCCACTTTCCGTCGAATTTAAGGCATTGCGTGTTGAGTAGCGGAACTGAACGCCGTGCTTCATCTTGTTACCAGAGCGAAGAAAAAATATTAAATATTTCATTTGAAATTAAGAAATATTTCACTTCGTCGAGTGGCGATCGAACCCTCAACCAGTCACTTAGAGTCATATGTTTGTGCCCTAGCGTCGCGAGAGGCTTCTGATCAATAAATTAATAACGCGTGACTTTATTAAGTTATTCTTAACATTGTGATGAAAATGTAATAACAAATATATTTTTTTGTATCTTCTAGTATTTGTTTCTTAAATTAATAATTTAATATACTGTTACCGAATAAAAGCTTTTTATAAGCACATTTTTTTATCTTATCAAGTTTCAACATTTTCACGTCAAAATATTATCTTAGTCATATTTTGTGATTGGTGTGAAATATCACTCAACGCCTTTGATTGATTTGTCTTGTTTTCGTACGTCTAATTACCACTCACTTTGTCATAGTGCCACACTCATGTCGATGTATAATGTATACGGGACACTCACTAAGCTAAATTTCCTATTCTATGAATATTACAAATAATGCTCCAGTCTTTCAACTGTCCATGAAGATCTTATTTCCATTAAAGGAAGAACAAATTACTCCAGTAATAAACTGAAAACTGCAAATACATATTAAAATTAAAAAAAAATGATAGGTATGTCAATGTCCAAATATTTTTCCGCTAAAAATATCAATAGTAAACTATCTGCAAAGGACGTTGTGGCGCAGTGGTACGAGCGTGCAAATGTAAATGTGGTGTCGATTCTTTGGGAAGTATATTATTTTTATTTCAAAGCGCGGTGTTGATTCCACTACTCAATACTAATAATATAATAGTAATGCAGCGAAAGTTGTTGCTACAAAAATGCTACACAGATTGAAAACATGCACTTATCTGTGCATATTTTCAATCTGCGTATAGTAAGTTTTCTAAATAAGTTAAATAAATTTGAATTGATTTACAATTCTTTTACTAGTATAGATCAGTAGTAAAATTACTTGCTCGTTATTTGTATAAATATTCTTGATGTTATCCTTTCCTCATTCTAATAATGAGATATTGCGAAGTGGATGTCAACCACTCATTTTTTTCAGCAATTACTAAAGAATTCGAGGCGTTGTGGAGAGAATATTTTCGTCCGTATCTCTTTCTGTTTATCCGTGCTAATCACTAAAATAGCTGAACCGGTTTTATGGGATTAATAAAATAATAA
>JAYDZJ010000020.1:3221468-3232325 GCA_034509065.1 Eueides lybia
TAAAAGTGAAATGTCACCATAGCAAATTTTCTATTATATTTCTTTGATAAATAAAAACAAGAGATTTGGATCATTTGAAAAAAAACCGCAGAAAAATCAGCTATATGTATATAGGAGGTATTATGCATATTATTAAAGCTATCGCTATATATAATATCTTCCTCATTGAGTCCGACTAATTAAAAAAAATATGACTGGCAGAAATAACTTCACGAAAAAGCATTTCAGGCGGATGAAAAATAAAACATTAGAATATATATTTTTAAAGATAATAAAATGTGACTTTGAAAGTAGTCGTGGGCGTGAAAAGTATTTTCTATTAACGAGTCAAAAATAAAAAAATAAATAAAAGTGAAAACCACCTTAAAAAAAATAGTCAGCATGAGAAACTGCGTTACTCTAGCTAAACTGGAAAAATTATGAAATGTCACCATAGCTAATTTTCTATTATATTTCTTTGATAAATAAAATAAGTGTTGGTGAATTTTTGTTTATTAAAAAACTCGTTCTCAATGTTACGCGAAAAATTAATCAGATCTAAATGAATTAGAAATTAATGATCTACAATTTTTTATTTGTTCATTTTTCGTAGTATCGATATTTTCCGATTTAGATCAGATAAGGGGTGGGGTAAAATTTCATTTATCATAAAAGCCGTTGATTTTTATTTAATTTCACATCCAAAATAGTCTTTATCGAACTTGATTTGTTTTTATCTAGTGTTTGCTGTTAAATCGTAATTTTTCGACTGCGATTAGAGAAGAGGAGGTGAATTTTTATTTATTAAATAACTCATGTGTTTTAAATTTTATACAAAAAAATCATTAAATTAAAGTTGTTTAGAATTCAATTTCCTATAATTTTGTCCTTGCTCATTCTTTCGTAGGATCGATTTTTTTTATTTACATGAGATTAGAAGTGAGCGATCAGCAAAAATATTCCTATTGCCGAGTTTAATATTTATTCTTTATTAAATGAAACATTTTGAAAATTGCATTGGTTTTAAGATTTTTTTTAGGATACATGCTTACAGTTTTTACTTTTATCTTTTGATAAGAAGGGTGCAAATAAACCAATTCTTGACCTGTATTATTTTGACAATTAAAACAAGTTGCCATGTTAATAGAAAGCGTCCTTTCAAAAACTAGAATATGGTCAAACTGAAATTCAGAGCCGCTCTCAAACGTACTGTGGAACAGCTGTCCTGTCTTTCTGGGGGTAACTGTATACCTGAACTAAACCCTTTTGTATGCCATCAGCTATAGAGCCGTTGGGAATGTCATGGGCGTAGGTAATATTGGAAAATGTCCAAGACTCTGCTAATTGCAAGTAAATTGAATTTTAATGATGAAAAAGCTAACAATTAAGATTTTTGAGAGATTTCTATCGATGATTTACGATAACTGTAAAGAATACCAAGGTCATTAAGGAAAATTTAAGCTATTAAGAGATTTTCATTGGTGCTAAAGACATTGATGTTACAATGGACATTTTTTATTTTAAGGCTCCGAAGCCTCTATCATACGACAACTCTGTCAAAACATATTTTAAATATGAAAAGTTGCAAATGTCAAAGATAATGAAAGTAAGAATGCATTTAAACAATTCCGCTCATCTCATGTAAATCAAAAAATATCGATCCTACGAAAGAATGACCAAGGATAAAATTGTAGGAAATTGAATTTAAAACAACTTTGATTTTATGATTTTTTTGTATAAAATTAAAAACAAACGAGTTATTCAGTGAATAAAAAAACACCCCCTCTTCTCTAATCGCAGTCTAAAAATTACGATTTAACATCAATCACTAGATAAAAACAAGAAATGTTGGTTATTTCATTCAAATCAAGTTCGATAAAGATTATTTTGGATGGGAAATTAAATAAAAATTAACGACTTTTATGATAAATGAAATTTCACCCCACCCGTTATCTGATCTAAATCGGACAATATCGATCCTACGAAAAAAGGAACAAAGACAAAATTGTAGGTCATTAATTTCTAATTAACTTAGATCTGATTAATTTTTCGCGTAACATTGAAAACAAACGAGTTTTTTAATAAACAAAAATTCACCTCTTCTTTTTTGAGTAAAAATCGAAAAATATCGAAAAATGTCGATCTAACGAAAAAATTGTTCGGGACAAAGTTGTAGAAAATTTAATTCTGAACAACTTTGATCAAAACCAGTTTTTATGTAAAATTGAAAACAAACGAGTTATTTAAAAAAAAAAATTACCCCTCAAATTCAGATAGCGGAAAACGCAATAGGGCGATCATCCCGAAAACCTAAATTTAGACTCCAAATGACCTCTGCTAACGAATTCCGAAGGAAAATTGCTACTAACATTTTTTCCCAGGTTTGGCCCTTTTTTTGTCTAATTTGACTGGACTAAACGCATTCGCCACTGACTTCGAATACGTGTACATGTAAAATATCGCATAAGTTGTCTATTATAATAGATAGGTCTAAAAAAATAATTAATGTTACACATTTAAATTGTATGATAAATGCGTAACAAAATTTATTAAAATATTTTTCTGGGTTTTTTTAACAAGCAGCTTATAACAACTTACGCAAATAATATTTTTATATAATAAGAAATATCGTTATCTGCACTGTTTATTAACATTGATAACTAACTTAAAAGTGGAAAAAGTAATGTGAGTTAATCATAAATTTTATTAGACCTTTAACCCCTTTAAGCTGATAAACTGTTTTTAGGAGGCGTTATTATATATCTAGTAGTATCTTCTAAACTTTTCTCATAATTTAATATATAAGCAAAATTATAAAATCATTAAAGAAATATTAAAAAAGTACATTTAAAATAAAAAAATAATATATAAAACGTAGAGTTGTCAAGCTGAAAATATCAGGGATCAATAAAGATTATTGATTCACTTCCACTTAATTTCGAAATAAATGATCTAGACAGACAGACAACAAAGTATAGGATTCTAAAAGGGTTCCGTTTTAACATTTTTCTTTTAAGAGTGGTCAATTTCTAAAGACAAAGTTTTTTTTTCCTGACTTCATTCCTATCTTTTCTTAACCAACCATGGCATATCATCGTTTGTAAAAGGAAACCAACTTCTCCTATTATCTCCTGCTCCTTTCACAAACGACAATTCTCTAAAATTATCTTTGGGCAGTAGACATTTAAATATTGCTAGCAACATATTTAATTTATAATGCCGAGATCATATAATCTCTTATCATATAATCCAATGCCGAGATCAAATAATCGAGATCATAATACGGGAAATGCTATTAATTAACGCGTAGATGGATGTTAAACACTGGTGTAGCCACGACTCATGCGATAATTTGACCATGGTATTGCCGTTTGACATTAGGTGATAAGTCAGCTGGCGGTACATCGAAGAAATTGACGTGAGAACTAAATACTAATGCGTTGAAGCTAGCCACATTTAGAAGTGTGCAGTATGGCACGACAGGTTTGCAAATGTGTAGAAACAAGGGCTATTGAATTGAGAAACAAAAGAGACATTACATTTCTTGAGACTTTGCGAACAGCCCCATGTTTGTGGGATCTAAGGCTCAAAAATTAAAAAAATCATACATCACAAATAATGCTTGGCGACGAACAATCTAATTACTTACTACCTTTTAAAATAATTAAAAATTCAAGGAACATTAACTCCCATTTTATCGGGGAGAATTAGCATTCACGTAGACTATTGCAAGTGTATCCACTCTTTATTTATTTTTTTCAGCTTCACGTTGTATCCCGCACGTGATAAGGTAGGGAAAGAGAATTTAAAAACCTAGTGTTAAGACACCATTCTGTTCTTCAGTTTCCGCCGAATTCGATGCACTGCGTGTTGAGTGACGAAACCCAAAGACGCGCTTTGTTTCGTTGCTAAAGCGAAGAAATGAAAATATTAAATATTTCATTTGCAAATATTAAATATTAAATTTATTCGATTGGTGGTAGAACCCACAAAATAAACGAATGTTTACAGTCACTCGCTTGTTTCTCTACGTCACGACATGTCTCAAGTCTCTCTCACTCACTTAACTTACTTTATTGCATTACAAAAATATGCGATATTTTTTGCGTTTTCCGTGATGCCACAAGCATATTAGAATTTAGACGTATCTTGAGGCTAGCGAGGCTTAGTGGTCAAAATGCTTGAACGATTTCCATGAGACAGGGCTTTAAATCCTATAACATTCACATTTTATACATTTTCTAAATATCCCCTTTCTAATTTCAAGCAATAACAAAGCACAGTGTTTTTTTAGATACACACGTACAATATAACTATAGAATAATTATCTAATAATTAATTTCAGATCCATAAAATGAAGCCCCCGCTATGTATACTGGGTACATTAGCTTTTATGATATGCGTAAATTCCGCTACAATACCAACCGAAGATCAAACTATCGTAGTGGCCAAAACCGATGATGATGTTAGCAAGGTAAATTTTGACTAAATGTTTTGATTTATTTTAGTAATATTCAGCTAATACTAGTTAGCGCTGATCGTTATGTAATTAGTAATCGTATACTAATAACAAACGGCTTATTGATCTATAAAGCTATAAAATATATGTCTGCTTTTATAAAGGCTATAGCTACAGAGGAAATGGCTGCAGACGAACCCTACCCAGCTATACAATTGACAGAAATGCTAGTAAAATCAGAGGTGTCCCTCCGTTATGCGCATACATCAGTAGTAACGAACGTGAGGAACCCAGCACGTCGGTCGCAGCAAACTACATTCAATCTGCTATTACCTGACACAGCATTTATTACTGGCTTTGTTATGTAAGTATTTAAAATTAATATTAATAAATTAATACGTAAAAAAAAATTGGTTAAGCGAAAGTCGGACTCGCAAACTAAGAGTTCTGTATTAATTTTAGTATTGTAGATCAACGGGAAGTACAAAAGTTCATAATCTTAACATCTTGCTTGTATTCATCTCTTAATCATAAGCTTTTGAAGTGAAAACTTTTTTTCACTTTTTTGGAATGGGTAAAAACTTCTAAACTCGCGTCAGGACACGTCACCTGATCGAAAAATCGTAAGACGGCGCAGGGCGCTTGCGTGAATGTTACAGCTGATGACTCTACCGTCTGTGTAGTGGCCATACTGCTGTGTATTCGTAAAATTCGCCTATAAAGTGTTTAAAATATGGAAATTGAATAAATAAATGAATATTGTATCCTTCCACAAAAATTATAGTAATTTCATACTGATAATTAAAGTAATTCGTGCAAAATTATTCCCTGACCATTTCAAAATATCAAAAATGCCCAACGTCAACGTCAACGTCTTCAAGTTTTCACTTCCGGCACTCCCAGAGTGCTGTATAAATCTTTTTTGTACTGCTAACTCTAACATTTTATCAATTTTCATAATTGTAAGTATACGGAAAATACCCTATACGTTTTTGTTACACGGCGAATAGAATTGACAAACTCCAAATATGCTTGCATACATATTCAAATAGAATGAAGAAATATGAAATAAACTACAAATTTGTAGTAATTTTTGTCTATGAAATACCTATAATTTTTTATATTTGCAGGTCCTATCCGTTATAATTTTGTTAATTTTATTTAACGCGTAACCAAAACTCTTCGAGTATTTTCCGTACCAATTTCATAATTGTACTAAAGTCTTAGTGGACGAGGTCGACTTTAGTCGATTTGAATTACATTAATTCTAATTTCGAATTACTTAGAATATCTACTGTCCCGTAGTATCCCGCACATGTCAGGGCAGGCACAGGGAATTCGCCTCAAATTCGGCCGAAAGTGGGAAACGGAAGCGGAACAGAGTGTCTCAACATTAAGTAAAGTAAAGTTTCCTCTGCATACCCTGCCATGTGCAGGATGCAGCGTGAAGCGGAAAAAAAGGTTATAGTAGTTTACAAAACAACAAGTAAGGTTTAAGATTAAAATAAATGACCTAGTGATACAACAGACAAATAAAATTTACCTATTTAAAACTTGTAAAGAATATATTATTAATATTTTTCAATGAGTTATATATAAATAAAAACATGTTTTAAGGACCTTGAATGGAAAATCATACAAAGCATATGTGAAGAACAAGGAAGAAGCAAAGAAAATTTTCTCTACTGCAGCTTCTCTAGGAATTGGCGCTGCTCACGTAGCTATAAAGTAAGTAAATCTATACTTATCTATACTTATGCTTATTAATCTGTAGACATGTCAATACAATATATAGCAGGTCATAGTGTACTTTTTATCACGCTACAATCAGTAGGAGCAGAGCAGAGAAAGGAAATGTTGGGAAAACTGGAGAAGTTACTTGAATTTTGTAAGCTTCCGTCGCGTGTGCAGACTTAATGGTTAAAGCTACAGCGAAACCATGTATAACGGAAATATTTTACATAAAATTATAAAACAAATATCCCAAGACAGCATATGTCTATCTTTTATGGTTGACTCACAATAACACGTGAACTCCCAATAGCTTAGCAGTTCGGAGATTTCTGATTATATTTGTTTCCTCTTACGTTTACAATACCAATAATACTCACACTCATCCTTAATTTTTAAAAAACCTATTCAATAAAAAAAGAATCATAGAAATCGGTATAGAAACACCAAAAAAATGAAATGAAATACCCTAACAAGCCATCGCGCGTATATACTGAATCATGCTATAAGGATTATTTTTGCGTAACGGTTGCCGCGCTCGACGCGGCTCACGGCGGTAGGGTATAAAAGGGGTGGGAGGCAAGAGCAAGCTTAAAAAAAAACAAAAAAAAGCAAAGCGCAAGCTTTTTTTTAGGTTAAATAAGCACTTAGATTTATATTTTATTTTTTATATAGCTATAGTTAGGGACCTCCAACGTAAGTTATTTTGTTAGGTAACTGATAGATAGCCTTTAAGTTACCGTCGATTAAAAATAAAATAAACAATGCCACTTAAAAAGCGATTATCTTTATCTCGAACTTTGAGTCAAGCTAGGAGAATGAAAATTATACGTTCTCAAGAATCGGCAGAGGAAAGAGCACATCGGTTAAACTTTAAGAAAGTTAGTGCCTCAACTTCTCGAGCCAATGAAAGCTCCTCAGAGAGATGCGATTAGCAGCTGACAGAGTGAGACGGGTCTCAAGTGAGGGGTCTCAAAGTTCTTCTCAACGAGAGCTAAAGCGTACCATTGACCAGGAACAACATGCGTTATCCCGAGAAGCTGAAACTGCTTTAAAACGAGAATTGCGGCTCGCGGCAGACCGCGAACAGCATATATTATCTCGCGAGTCTGAAACCTACACAGAGAGGGATTTACGGCTTACAGCTGACCGCGAACGGCATATTTTGTCTCGAGAATCTGAAACTTTTACTCAATATGAAGACCGTTAGACAAATGATAGGGTGCACCATAATAATATTCTTCTCTTGAAGATGAACTCAAGCATGAACAACGACTAGAGTCGGGACACGATTATTACAATTCTTTGAGACAAAAACGATTAATAACTATGTCTAATGAAAGATTAAGAATTGAAAATATTCGGTCGCTTGAAACAGACGAACAGCGAGAGGACCGTCTTACTGCAAACAGATTTCGACATAATCTTAATGACTTAGATGTACACGTGGGAGATCAATCTACAAATTTGGTGGCGTGGTCCGATAAATATAAAAGTGGGTTTGCTTATAACCTGTCAATTGATATGAACGTATTATGTTCTTTTTGTAATGCTTCAAATTGGTGGAGTAATTTGCCTTCGTTCGAAGACCCACCGGAACCTTGAAAATCACTACTTTTAGGGTAACATTTGCAATCTGAAAAAATTCTTAGCTGATATTGGAACTTTAGTAGTATAGTACAGTACATTATCATAGTATAGTAGATTTCAAATGACATTCATTAATGCTCAATAAATTTCAGAAGACCTTTTAATGCCTATTTTAAAGATACAAGGTTAGGTTTACCATTTGATAAGGTCCCTTTTGCCTGAAGACCAACCTAAATTTCTTCAAATATATTTTGTATCCGATTACAACGAACAGTCGAATATAAGAAGTCAGTATTTTCCGAATTTAAATACTGAACTCATCTCACAACTTTAGAACATGTTGCATCAGGTTAATTCGTATGCATTTTTAAATCGGCATTAGAAGCCCTTTCTCAAGATGGTGATAACAATTATATAATTGTAATAAATGCCGATAGGCGTCCAACTCAGGAATACCCTGGGCGTTAAAACGTTCCTCTTTTCCAGAGGCAATCGTTTGTAACGTATTTTCGAAACCCACAGGGCTTGCGACAGTTTGCAATATCCTATGATATACTGTCTAGGGGAAGATGGTTATAATTTCGCTGCATGTCCAACCGATCCGCGTACAGGCGTAACTTATTTTAAAAAAGGTGTCATGTTTTCAATTTTATTGTTACCACCTGCAAGTGAGACGGAATAGATTTGTATACTTTCAACGTTTTCGTGGCCTATTTAATTAGTTTATTGTTGACATGTACGCAAAAATTGAAACCGAAAGATTAGCTTATATACGATCTAATCAAAGACACCAGGCTCAAGAATAAGTGCACCTTCGCGACGAAGAAAATATGGACGTCCCGACTTATCTATTACTGTAACTACCAATCCCAAGTGGGATGAAATCAATCGGAAGTTTCTTGAGGGTCAAGCACCGTACGACCGCCATGATATTATCGCCAGAGTTTTTCATTAAAAATTAAAATCAATGATAGATCTACTTACCAAAAATAACATTTTTAGAGAAGTATTGTGTTATATGTATAGTGTTGAGAAGCAAAAACGCGGCTTACTTCACGCACATATCTTGCTTTGGTTAAAAGATAAGGTTTGACCTAACGATGTACAGTTTAATCAGTGCTGAATTTCCAGATCCGATTGCAGATCCCCATTATACGACATTGTTAAAACTCATATGATACATGGTCCATGCGGTGCATTTGACGCGAATGGTCCTTACATGTAAGACAGTCGTGGCAATAAAAGGTATCCAAAAGCATTAGTGGATGAAACTATAACAGGACATGATGGATACCCATTATCAAGAGGCAATGGTGGTTTTACTGTTGAAAAGCGAGTGTCTGGACAACAGGTTACATTAGATGATAGGTGGGTCGTCCCTTATTCGTCTATGTTGTCTAGAGCATTTCAAGCTCACATAAATGTAGAAATGTGTAATAATGTAGAGTCAATAAAATATATTTGTAAGTATATTGACAAGAGCAGTGACCAAGCTACCTTTGCGTTAAGAAATGAACATGATGAAGTTATCAGATTTCAATCAGGTAGATTTATTAGCTTTTGAAAAGCTGTGTGGCGGATCTTAAGTTTTAACATTCACGAAAGATATCCTCCTGTGACCCATCTGTCTGGATGTTCATCTGGAAGGCGGTCAACGTACATATTTTAACGCCGAAAATGTTTTAGAACGATTAGAGAATCCATGACAAACAACTTTATTGGCATTCTTGTGACTTTGCCAAACTGATATTTTTGCAAAATCTCTTTTGTATGAGGAAGTTCCATCGTATTATACCTACGATAAGCAACGAGGTATCTTTAACCGTAGACGCCTTGGCAGGCCTGTAGATGGCGAGACAGGTATTTTCAAAGAACATGTTCTTGGTAGCATATGTATACCGTTCATCCTAATAACGCAGTGTTTCAATTTGAGATTATTATTACATACAGTGCGAGTAGCCGATGTTGTTTCTCCAGACTATCATGCAGCTTGCCAAGCGCGTCATTTCCTTGAAAATGATCAACATTGGGATGACGCTTTAGCAGAATCCTGCGGTAGTGATATTTTACAAAGGTTACGCCATTTATTTGTAACATTGCTCACATTTTGTAATTTGTCTGATCCTGTCCAATTATGGAAAGATATAAAAAAAAATTGCGGAAGACTTTCCTCGGAATATATCTCACAATGATGAAGACACAACTAATGATCATTTCCGTGATCTTGCCATAAATCAGTGCTTATTAGCTCTTTAGGAAGACTTAACAGCAGTAGGCGGTAAATCACTCTGTGAATATGGTTTGCCAACGCCAACCTCAGTCGGAGAGGTTACCAATAGGGAATATTCCGCAGATATTGGTTACAACTCAATGGAACGGCTGGTATCATTAGAAAACGGTGTCCCAGTGATGACTGCAGAACAACGTTCAGGCTATGATCGTGTGTGCGAGAGTGTGCAGAATAATTTAGGAACAATATGGTTTTTAGATGCACCTGGTGGAATTGGGATAACCTTTTTGACTAAATTAATATTAGCTTATGTTCGAAATCAGCGTAAAATTGCTCTTGCCGTGGCTACATCAGGTATAGCTGTAACATTGCTACCAAGAGGTAAAACTGCTCACACTATGCTTAGAATATAAATTGATTTAGATCGCACGGAAAGTCCAACCTGTAGTATTTCAAGAAATAGCGACAAAGCTAAGGTATTGCGTTAGTGTAATTTAATCGTATGAGATGAATGTACGATGGCCCATGGAAAAGGAGTAGAAGCGGTAGACAAAACTCTAAGGGATATAAGAAAAGATGATCGACCAATGGGCGGGATGAAGGTTTTATTTTGTGGTGATTTTCGATAAACCTTACGGATAATACCACAGGGAACCCGAGCTGATTAGAAAAGCTCTTATTTTCGGCGTGATATACAGTCGGTGAATTTGACTATAAACATGCGAGTGAGATCTGGAGATAACGCGGATAATCGTGAATTTTCTGATATAATAATATGAAAGGATAACCTGACTCCACAGGGTAGTTGAATCATAGACCTTCACTTTCTTATTCACTTTATTTACACTGCATTTAATACTATTCACTT
>JAYDZJ010000020.1:3256486-3266799 GCA_034509065.1 Eueides lybia
ATTCAAATTGAAGACAGTGAATGTCAGCATTAATGCACATTCTAAAGGGGCTGCTCAATTCAACACTTGGGTGCTTAAAAGTTTCTTGTTTATCTCTTATTAAAATTATTCATTATTCATAAATTACTTGCTTCATGCTGTATCCCGCACAAGGCAGGGTAGGCAGAGGGAACCCGGAAACCTAGTGTTTTTTATATATCTTACCCATTATTAAAGTGTATGGGAGATTTGCATTTTGAAATTTCATAAACATATTTTTTAAACACTTTAATTATTAAAACAATTTAAAAAACTGAAAATATATCATATGTAGCATTTTGATTTACTAATATTATTGTTTTTGGCAATAATATTTGACAAAATGAAGTTTAAAAAAAAATCAGAATACAAATGCTAACAACATAAATAAATTTTTACAAGCATAAAAATCATGAAAAAATAACTATGTAGCTTGATAACAACATATAGCTTAGTAAAAAATTTTTAGAAGAAGCTTGCTTGAGTTAATTATTTTATTTTTAATGTGTTTTTTTTTATTATGTTGTCAGTCATAAGATTATCTTACTTTTATAGATAGATGGTAAAGAAGCTATAGGTCCGCTTGTTGATTTTGGTATACTTATGTATCATAATGCAAAAAAGTTATATGACGCGAACAGCGGCCCCTATTTTTATCTATCGAAATTAGAAGGTTCAGACGAAGCTAAGCTCTGGAATGATATTTTTGTATGGTCTCAAGAGCAACTCGATTTGCCACAAAAAAGTATAAAAGTTTGTATCTTAATTGAAAATATAATATCAACGTTTGAAATGGATGAAATGTTGTATGCGTTGAAAGATCATTGTATGGGCTTAAATTGTGGCATATGGGATTATTGTGCGTCAATTATTGCTAAATTTGGTAAGCATTTTTTTTTATTTGTATAATTTATCTAGATTTAGTTTTATATTAATCTGTGTGAAAGAAGTTGCCTTAACTCCCTCTGGCTTACTATGCTATATCCGACATATTTATCATATTTTTTCTTTCTTTTTTCTCACTGTGTCCCGCGAAGAGAGGGCACTTAAGAATCTAGTATTTAGATTCTTCGTTCCATTTCCCCACTTTGCACTGAATTTGAGATATTGTTGCCAGAGCAAAGAAATTAAACATTTTAATATATAATTTAAAAATATTAAATATTTCATTTCCTCTAGTGGGAATAGGACCCACAACCTGTCGCGTATACAGTTTCACGCTTGAGTTCATCACTAATTTGTATATGTATGTTAATCTTATAATGTTTTCAATCTTAATTATTTTTTTAGGTGATCGCAAAGAATTTCTAATACCCGATAGAAATAAATATGTGAATATGGATCAGATATTTTTGAATAGTTATATGAAATTAGTAGTAAATACTTGTCATAAAAGAGGTGCCTTAGCAACCGGTGGAATGGCCGCTGCTATTTTAAAACCAGGGACGGACGGGAACGATGAAAAGTATGTAAATACATCTCCCTACAGAGATGCTAACAACATAAATAAGTTGTAACAAGCGTATAAGAATTTCAACGGAGTTTGGTGAGAACGATTGGCATAGTTGGTCAGAACGCTTGGACGGTTCCCAAGAGGCGCAGGTTCAAATCCTACTTCGTTGAAATTTTTATACGTTTTTAAATTTAGTATTCGACTTTTAAACGCACAAGCACCTTTTTTATATTAGACAGTACAAACTGCCAGAAAAGTAATAAGAATAATTAGCCACCAGAATGTATTATTTATCGACTCAGCATGCTCATAGGCTCATTTATCGTTGCACTACTACACAGAGGGACATTTTTTAGATAAAGATTTTTAGACATTCTTTTTTTCATTGACTTGCACTATAACTCAAAATAGAGTAATAGGCTCAAATGATGCCTAGGAAAACATTTGCTTCTAAGAAAATAATTAAAAAGCGTTTTATTATTTGACTATTATATTTAAAATTTATCAAAGCTTGAGCCTTATGGCTCTGTGGTAATAAAGCAGATAAATTCTACTATTATTTGAAAAGCACTCAAATCAGTTCATTTAATTTAATCATCAAAATTTTGAGAGTTAAAATGTCGAATAAAGCCATTTGTTTCTTTGTGAAAAAAACAACTTTACCTACATATATTGAGGCCTGCCGTAGGGCAGTAGTATAATATAAAAACGGCAGGTTATGGATTCGACCCCACTCGATGAAATGAAATATTTATTATTTTTCTTTTCTTCGTTCTGGTAAAGAAAGCTAAGAGCGCGTTGATTTCCGATTTACGCAATGCTACAAAATCGGCGGAAAGGGGGAACGGTAAGTAGTGACTTAACACTAGGTTTCCATATTCTCTCTGTCTTGTTTTGTGCGAGATACAGCGTAAAGCTATAAAAAGTTCATATATATTATACAAATTTTATAATAACTAAAAGAGAAATGACTTAAAATGTTACAATGATTATAACTTTCGTTAAGATTTTGAAATTTCATACTAAACAAATGGTTGTATTTACTTGCAATGTGTAACTTTAATAACAATTATTAAAGGAACTCTGTTGTTACCGTAATAAAGGTTATATTTCTTTAAAATCATAATGTGATTGCATCGATAACTGTTATCAGCGATGACCTATCGTTGACTTCTTGTTGACATAATTTAATATTATGATAATTACGACACAGTGTGAAATGTGGTATGTGATGGTTGTAAGTTCGATCCCAGCCCAAAAAAAATATTTTTTTCATTTTCCCCTTTTGTTTAGACAAAATGATGTGTATATTACATAAGTATTATTAAATGTTAAGAGAAGCTGAAAAAAATGAGAAAATACCTATATTTATGTTTTGTTAAGCTCAATGTGAGGTTTTAATTGGAAATCAACTATTTAATTTGTTTTCTTGTCCTTTTTATTGTTATGCAGTCGGATATTTTGTTTTTATAATGCTTCTTTTTATTTCTCACTTAATTCTTGTGATGATTAATTATGCTTCGTTTAGGTCGACTTTCGTAATAATGGTAAAATAATGAAATTAATAATACCTTTTATGAACATTAAAACAGTCGGATATATAATATTATTGCAATAGAAACAATGATTGTTAAAAAATCTCAAAATATTAATATTTACCTACCCTAAAGTATTACTTAAAATGAATAAATAAAATGTTACCAGTAAATGATAAATTGCCTGCTTTACAATATAAATAGGTACCCGGTTCCCTTTTCAGTTTCTCCGGTCATGTTACATGGAGTCACCAGATTCAGAGAGAAAAAAGTAGAATCCATACTTTTAAACTTTAGCACTATATTATTTGTGTTGTTACTAAAGTAATAATAATCGCGATATACGTTTTTGGAATACTTGTTTTGGTAATTAGTAACCTTTTAATTCAATACCCATATTTTACTATTGAATAAAGAATAGTTTTTTCACTATGAACTGATCACTATGAAAATACAATTAAACGCAATAAATACAATTAAACGCGACGCCATTGCGTCGCACAGCCGCCATGTTTAATATTTTATAACGACACTTATCTAAGAACACTTGGTCTGCTAAAATAAAATCTAACTATACCTTAACTTTGTAAATCTGTTCCGGATATAACAAGTAATAAAGAATATTACATAGGTACTCGTTCATACATAAAAGATGGCGCAAAAAATATAACCCTTCCACAGTCAGTAGAATAAAATTTATGCTATGGTTTTATGGGTTTGTACTAAATCTGTCATTAAAAAATGTGATAAACCTTTGCTTCTTATCCTGTTTTGTTTGAAAATGGAATTATATAAAATATAATTATATCAATAATTATTTTACAGCTTCTGCGTTGAAAGGTTAAATGAATAAAAAATAAATTTAAAAAATGCATGCATAAACATTCTTATGCATAATGTGTCATCTGTAGTTCGTTTAATTTGCAACTGTTTTTTTAAAGCACTATAATTATTATGTATTTTTCTTACATTACTATATTGTATATTGATTTATACTTCTCTAGATTCTTAACTTTTATGAATAAGACAATGGATACATTAGTTATCCAATTTGAATAAACGAACAAAATATATAATTTTATTTTATAATTATGAAACCGTCGCTGTACAGCGTCTGACTATGAACACAACGGTTGTTGGTTCGATGCCTACTCGGAAGAACAAATTATTTTAATTTCCTCTCTGGTAACGGGAAAACGGAAGTTAAACATTAAGCCTCTGAACTTGCCATATCTTAAAAAAATGGCGGAAAGAGAGAAAGGAGTGTTTTAACACTAGGTTCCCTGTGCCTACCTTGCCATATGCGAGATAACTGCGTGAAATAATTAATAAGAAATGTAAACTATACAAATCCATAGTATTTTTAAATTGATTGCTTTTTATTAGCATTTTCACAACACAATTTTTATTATACAAAAAATATATAATTTTAGGTCAAAAGCGATAATTAATAAAGTTTTAGAAGCTAAATCAAAGGAAATCGAAGCCGGCGTCGACGGATTCATGGTGTACGATTCACGCATAGTTCCGCATGTAAATGAGGTATTTATCAAGTTATTATTATTTAAAAACTTCCATAGGTATAGTTTATAGCATAAATATTCATCGAAGTTTGACTTAAGGATTTTCTTACATTACACACGTCTAAAGTTTTGTTATTCCCATTGAAGTAGCTTGAGTTAACGGAGCGTCAGTTTTTTCGTCTACTTTCAACCTTTTTATATATGTACACCGATGGGTTCTCACAATTGCTGCCCTTTACCACTCACTTGCTTTATTTTTTTGATACTCCTTCGTCTAAATTTATTTCTTGAAGAGTCTAAACGGTGTCGCGATCTTTTTCATTCGTACTAGCATCCTTGCTAAGCTAAATTAATACTGTATATGCTACAAAGAAATTCGTGCTTCTTTGGCGTTATTTTTTTTTCATTCTTCATCTGCAATACCCACGATTCACTGCCGTTTTGCTATCTCGTCAATGTGGTTAAGGCATCGTTAATTATGTTAGGGGCGGCGATATGCTTTTCTATACTCGATTAGTATCTTTCATTTCCCTGATTCATTAGATCTGTCGTGGCGCAGGGGCATGAACGTGTGATTGTAAACGCTACGTTTGCTGGTTATGGATTCGATCCTCACTCGAGAAAATGAAATATTTAATATTTTCAAATAAATATTTAATGTGTTCGGTTCATCGCTCTGATAACAAGATAAAGTTCAGCATTCTATTTTACCATTCAACAAAATGCCACAAATTCGGCGGAAAGTGAAGAACGGAACGGAGTGTACTTGTACATTAGGTTCCCAAGTTCCCTCTGCCTATCCTGCCATGTGCGAGATATAGCGTAAAACTGAAAAAAAAAAATATTTCCCCTAAAGATACAATATCATACACTTGTTCTATTATGTTACCATTTACACTGTATTTTTTCCTCCTTTATATTACACTTTATTTAATCCTTATAAGAAATTAATTCGAAAAATTTCCACTTACAAGTGTATTGTTATTGAATAACTGTATAAAGCTTAAAGGTCGTACAATCGATATATTTTTTTCATGTAATTTAAATCTTTTCGCGTTCAGGAACCATGAAATAATGTCTTACGCTTTAAAATGCTTTACAATAAAAAATTCGAATTTGCATAAAAGAAATAATTAATTGCGTTGCGAAAAAATACATAGGTACCATTTTTAAGTAAGTTAAATTAAATATGCGCATTAGAACCTCTATATATTTTATTTAAAAAAGTTTTACATTATTTAATGTGTAATAAAGTATTATGTATTATTATGAACGTATCTTATTATATACGTTCTTGGAAACGAAATAAATTATTTCATTATTGTTGACTTTTATGAATAAAAGGCATTAATAAAATAAGACATGTAGTTTTAGAACAACGTATTTAAGTTGTTAATTTAAATCGTATGTAAATAGGATACAATACAGTACAAAAAAAATATAATAAAGTAAATTATATTTTTTAAATATCCTAAAATTGAATTTTTATATCCTCGTTCTGATAATTAGCAGGGCGTTTAGCCCTGCCATTAAACACACAATGTCAAGAAATTCGATCTAACAACCACACATATGATCTCAAATTTACACATGTATTTGACACACGGCTAGAAAAGATTTTGCAACCGAAAAGGTTTTTATCATAATTGAAGCTATTGATTTTTTTTGCAATAAGGGAGCGTTCAAGTATTACGTAACGCAATTTGGGGGGAGGGGGTCTCGTGAAACGTTACGATTGTTACGAGACGTTACGATTGATACGTGAAGCGTTACAAGGGCGGGAGGGGGTCTTTCTTACAACACGTACGTAACATTGTTTTTCTTATATAAAAAATTAGGGAATTAAAACTCCCAAGTTAGCGACACATTTGCGTTTTACGGAACAGTTTGACTATAGAATATATGTATTCTTGAATGTGAATCAGAGGACATAGTGCTTTAATACAAGATTTTTAGCCCTTTTCGCAAAAAAGATTTAATCATAAAACCACTGTGAAAAAAAGCGGTACAAGATTCAATAACATCATAATTATATTTATAAATGAATCGATCCTTAATACAAATGATATGATTGTAACTTCACGTGTTTAACTATTAACTTCTATTGTTAGAATTACGACGCAATATCATAAATATAAGGTGGCCGGGTATCCATTTAGATGCTTTTTTTAACTTCACGCTGTATCCCGCACAAGACAGGGTAGGCAGAGAACCCGGGAACCTAGTGTCAAGACACTCCGTTCCACTTCCGTTCCCCACTTTCACTTTCCGCCGAATTTGAGGCATTGCGTATTGAGTGGCGGAACTCAACGCCGCGCTTTGCCTTATTGCCAGAGCGAAGAAATGAAACATTAAATTGAAAATATTAAAATTAAATCGAAAATATTAAATATTTAATTTCCTCAACTGGGGATCGAACCCAGAATCTGTCGGTTACAGTCACACGCTTGTGCCGCTGCGCCACGACATTTCTAAATATATATTCCTTACTTGATACCACTTTTTTTCTAGCTTCTTTAAAATATGTTTTATTTACGTGAAACAAAAGAAAACAATCTACAACATAATTTTTGATAACATAATTGAAATTTGATTTTATAGCTCTGGAAGAAAAGCGGTGCCAGTCCCAATCAAATAAATCGTATAATCGATATCACCGTAACTTCCCGGGACTTACTTTTGATCCCCACCGGTGGGGTTACGATGCAAGGTTTAAAACATAATGTAGCGGTGTCCATTCTTTTCATTTATCACTGGTTAGCTGGTATCGGACATTTTTTTTATAATGGCAACATAGAAGACTCGGCTACAGCTGAAATATCGAGGGCTCAGATTTGGCAGTGGATACGATTTTCGGTAAGATTTTTAAGCAAATAAAAGTCATAATAGTTGATTTTTCTACTGTTTAGCTGATTATTTTTATGATAACACTTATTTGGAATTCGTTATGTAATAAGTGTTTTTATGTAAAAATTCAAAAAAAAACTAGAAAAATAATTTATGACTGGTTTTATGTTAAAATCGTATAATTTATTTTGTCTAAAAACCTTAAGTTTAATATATTTTAGATATAAAAATGTAATTTATTTAACTATTATAATTATAAATAGAAGTAATATCATATATGTATATATGTATATTTGTTGCTAAGAGTGTAGTAATATTAAGTATGGATTCATTTTCCGTGGATATATTTATTTATGATGTTTCTTATATACTTAAGTATTTTCTTCACGTAATAATATATGGGATACGTATTTTATTTTCCAGACACATCTTGAAGATGACACGAAAGAAGTCAACCCAAAGCTAATAGAAAAAGTTGCATCAAATTTTGTCGCGCACGCTCACAAAAACTTGTGTCGTTCAAACGCTGAAAGAAAAAGGATGAATGCAGCCAAATATATGAGCTTAGAACTATTTTTGAGTAGAAATCCACCTGAATTTATCACGACTTATCTCAATGATAATCATAAATTTAGGACTTTGCATAATAAAGCGTTGCTTAGTAATCTTTAAATGAATTTATATAGATATTTATATAAAGATTATTGAGTAGTACATATAAAAATTTATATGTATAGAAGATATATGAGAAAAAATATTATTGGGAGTATTTTTTTAATGTCTGCGCGATTGCTTGTGCCTGTTTCGAAAACGGCTTAACCGATTTGTATTTAGTATTTTGAAAACCCTTTTTTCCCTCAAGTTTTAGTGTTTGTATTATTTTAATCGGTTCGTAAATAAAAAAAATGAATTATTTTGGTTTGACAATATTACTCATGAATTAATATTTATATTGTTTAAGCTGGCAAAGCCGCAAGTGGTCTATTAGTAAATAATATCTATATTTTATACTTTAATGTTTTGAAATGACAATTTATGTGAAACATTACATGTTGAGTTGGGAAACTCACAATTATACAACTCTTGTTTTTAGATTTCGACTTTAGGAGCCTTAATAGTTAGTAATGGGGTAAATAATATATGAACATATTTACATTTGTTATTGCATATTTTTATATGAATTTTAATATATTTTTTGTTTTAATTGATTTATTAGATAAATTTGTATTCGTAAATTAGAGCTTTAAATTTTTGGAAACAAAAGAAATAGAAATGAACATTATGGAACATGAGAATTATTTTTAGAGTACTGACTTAATAACTTTTTTTTAATTATTAAAATTGTTATATTTTTTATTAGACCTTTTTTAATAAGCTAGTAAAAAATCGGTCTATTGGACGAAATATAACCAAGTATTAACGATTTAAATTAGACCCAGTGATTATATGAGCAGTCAGTACTATTGCAGCTGTGGGTTCGATTCTCACTCGAGGAAATGAAATATTTAATATTTTTATTTCTTCCGGTGACCAGGATTTAGTGGAAAGTGGGGAATTGGTAATGGCGGATCTATATTTCCGTGAAGCTAAAAAACACGGAATATTTAAATATTGTGCAATATTTATGAGCTTTAATAATACCAAATTATACATTCCAAATTGTATTTTTATAATAAAAGACGTTTATTTTTAGTTAATCGTTGTTTTATTTAATAATAAAATATATTTTGTTTAATTTTATGAAGCATTTGTTTTAGAGGTTAAGAAAATTCGCAAAACGATTGAACAATATTTAATAATATTACAACGTATTATTTGAATTTATTAAATTTAAAAATATATTGAGTCGAACATCGTCTAAGTATGAAGGTGGTTGTGGTTCGATCCCAGCTTGGGTCAATGATTATTTGTAAAGTATTATTTATCTTTTACACTTTGGATTTCTTCTTGAAGACAAATCGCGGCGTAGAGTTCCGCCATTCAAAATGCAATATGTCGAAATGCTTTTTAATAAATATATTAAAAAAATATTTGAAAAGAAATTTGCTGCTATTGCTATTTGGAATCTAAATAAGCCTGCTTTGCCTTTCTAAGCTCTACCTTTCGTATTTTAAAGCAAGTAGAGTAGACAGAGTGAACCCAGTGTTAAAATATTCCATTCTCCACTTATTCTTTAATACTACCCATTGTTGAACAACGAAACTTAACGCCGCATCTGGCTTATTATAATAAAACGAAAATAACTTTTTTCCCCTAGTAAGGTTTACCTTTTGTCTTTTATAGCAAGTAGAGTAGACAGAGTGAATCCAGTGTTCAAATATTCCATTCTCCATTTATTGTCTATTACTGCCGCGTCTGGCTTATTATAATAAAATGAAAATAACTTTTTCGCCCTAGTAAGGTTTAAAACCCAGAACTATCGCGTTCGCGTCGCGTAGCATTACTAATGGACCTACATGTTTTATCAAATGATACAGAAATTATATAGTTGAAGCCACTTTAAAGTTAATATACCTATGTTATATTCATCAATATACAAACATTTAAAAATAATTATCAAGCATTTTTCTAACAATATTTCAATAAAAAAATTAAACTTAGTTTATATAAAAATAACGTTGGACTTTAAAATATAATATTAACGGAATTTGTGTCTTTTTTGTTACTTTTGATTAATTGAAGCTTTTAGTATGAATGAATTATACTTAAATGAATTACACATTAAAAAATTAACAACTATAATTTTAATAAAATTGTAAAAGGTGTCAATAGGCATAATGGCAGTACATATTTACAGTCATAAATTGTCTATTTTAGAATGAAACCCTACTAATGAATTACTTCACAAATTTATTTTAATACTAGCTGTCCTGGCAAACGTTGTTTTGCCATAAAAAAGGAAACATGTTAAACCTTTTACGACACACCCTAAAACTT
>JAYDZJ010000020.1:5783298-5793896 GCA_034509065.1 Eueides lybia
GCCTAGATGATATTAAGAAAATTGACAGATTTAAGGATTATGAACCAGGAATACCATCAAAAGTATGTATTTTCAATATCTGCTTTTATACCTAAATATATATCTATATATACCTATGTATGCTCAAATTGGATTCTTACAAGAATACTTGAAAAATTACATATATTGTTCATATACATTTTTATTACTTTTTTAAATATCAAAAATCCTAAAACTAAATTGATAATTGTACTTAGTTTTTAATATTTTCCAGACATTTTTAATAATTTTTATAATAAAAATTTATAGGTGCTATATCTCAAGAACATAGCTCCTTCAGTCCCACAAGAGCAGCTGTCACTGCTGTTTAATCAGTTCCAATTGGAGAATGGAGGTCCAGTTGACCTTAGAGTGATGACGGGAAGGTTGCGGGGACAAGCCTTTGTTACATTTCAAAGTTAGTTCTGTTATATTACCTTATTACTTTTTTCAGCATACAAAAACATGGTCCTAGGTTACCTAGGCCTATGATTTACTGATCCTTATTTTTCCGCATTTTTTTAAGGTATGGTTACTTAACCATTAGGTTAGTACTTAACCATTAGTTTAGACAGATTATTGATAGTATGGCAGACAGATTATTGATAGTATATGTGATAAGGAAATATGATGTTAACTTTGTTCTAGCAGAACTCAACGCCGCGCTTTTCTTTGGTACCAGAGTGAATTAAATGAAAATAAATCATTTTGTCATTTCTTCAAGTAGGAATCAAACCCACAACCTGTCACATTTACTGTTGCGTATTTGTGTCCCTGTGCCATGACAGGCCTCATTTTTATCAACCCACGTGTATTATTTGTTCAGAAACAAAACAATGAATAAAATAACATAAATAATTTTATTTAATATTAATATAAAAAAATAAAACAAACATCTAATAATACATATAAAATTTATTTACAGCTGAAGACCTGGCCATACAAGCATTGGATGAAGTGAATGGAACGATAATGGGTGGACGACCCATCATAGCTCAGTTCGGGAGAAACACCAATAGAATACAAGAGGAGAACAGATAAACAAACTACTCACTCACTCAGCTTCACGCTGTATTCCGCACATGGCAGGGTAGGCAGAGGGAACTTGGGAACCTAGTGTTAAGATACTCCGTTTCACTTCCGTTCCCCACTTTCTGCCGAATTTGATTGCATGTTGAATGGCGGAACTCAACGCCGCGTTTTAACCTTATTACCAGAGCAAAGAAATAAAACATTAAATATTTAAATTGAAAATATTAAATATTTCATTTCCTCAGGTGGGAATCGAACCCACAACCTGTCGGTTACAGTCACACGCTTGTGCCGCTGCACCACAACACAATTCACATAAACAAACTATGTTTATATATATGGATTTTATTTAACTTTACTCCAATAAGTAACTAAATATTTATTAATATATGGCTAAAACTAAACTTGTAAATAATGTATTGAACTTATATTACTTACTGTACTTTAAAAAAATGTTTGAAATATCATTATTATTTAAGTGCTTAATTTAATATTATATATGTAGTAGAAAGGTTATGATCAACGTCTATGTATACATACATACATTATAATATATGTTAGCTCAGTGACATATTTTCTGAAGTTTTCTTATGAAAATTAACCAATACTACCCTTATTTCCTATTCCAACTAAAACTATTTAAATATAACTACATACAAACTAAGCTTAATACAATTTTTAAATTTATTAAATTAATAAAATAAATTTATTAATTTATATAATTATTTTTTAATTATCATCTCACGATTTCTCAACACTATTTAATTTTATTCACTCACATTTTTAATGTCCATTTAATTACACAAACACATATAGAACACAATTGCAAAAGATTTAATAAACACAAAAAAAAATTAAGAAAATATAAGATTTTCAATGTTTGGTCTCGAACTTGCACCTCTTGGATACTGTCCAAGAGTTCTAACCACTGAGGCATATCGAGTAATGTCGAAGATCATATAAAGCATTTGAAATTATGATTGTTGTTAGCGTCTTTGTTTTTTTTTGGCTTCATGCTGTGAGTATCTCGCATATCACGGTCGGCAGAGGAAATTTGTAAATTTAGTGTGAAGACTGAATAATTCATTTAAAATTTTTTAAACAATTTAAATGATTTTTTAACCAGATCAAACTTGTATACTAAGTGTTCACAATGAGTTTTAAAAAAATTATAAGACAGGCTGACTGACAACTGGCTGATATTTAAATATAACTTTATCTGCTAGATAAGCACTCATTTTCGCGATTTTATGTCCCGTCACCTGATTACATAGTTATAAACTTGTAAGGGAATTTGATAGTAGTGAGAGCGTTTGTCTGAGATAGTAGTAATAAACTAATTGTTAGATAACTATCTAAAATTTTATTCTTAACCAATTAACCAAATCAGAGAACTGGTCTTAATTTTGTAGAAGAGTTTCATATATGAAATTCTATATTATAACAATGTTTGTCATGTTTGTAAGTATGCAAACAACTCATTGACTTCAATGCATTGCCTATTAGTAACCGTTAATTTATGTCTGACATTTAATGCTTGCAATTAATGAATGCATTTGTGCCCGAGGTTCCCAAGGTTCCCTTTCATACCAGGTTCCCTGAGGTTCCCAAAATCTCGGGATCCCGGGTGTTCTAGTAACATTAATTACTTAAACAGTTTCAAGGGACGCAGGTTCTAGTACCATACATAGTAAAATCTAGTGTTCAACATGTGTTTAGTATGGAAAGTCCCATTATTGTTGTTCTTTTGGGGAGGACTTTCTGCGTCTCTTAACGACGCGTTTCGGTGACAATCATTCGGCCTCCTTTTTGGCTGGTGGCTCCTCAGCTGTAAAAATAAAATTGCATTATTTCTTAATTTTCAAAGAAAAAGGTGTTGTAATTTTTACTTGTGTGTCTTTGGCATCATAGATTTTAAATAAATAAACTAATTTGAATGAACTTTTGTTTTTTATAGAAAGCCCCGTTCATTGTAGTGGTTTTTAGCTATGTTTCATGAAAATTGGATGATTAGTTTCAGAGCTCTTTGCCAAGAGATAAGTTGATTTTTAGCTTTACGATGTATCCCGCATATAACATTGCGGGTATGTTAGATTAGGTTAAGGAACCTTGAATTAAAACTTTTCGTTCCTCATACCACTTAATCTACAGGACATTGGGCAATAAGAAAGTAGAATTCAAATACCTCATTTAATAATAACAAAACAAAATATTACTCTTATCTACTACAAAGTAGTGGAACAGAATTAGGAAATTCTGTGTTTTAATTATTGTTTTCAAATTAATCATGAATTTCAAATTAATCATTAATTTAAGTAATGATTAACTCACGCATTTAATTATTTTTTCCAATTTAATAATTAATTTAAATTATTCTAATTTAATCATTAATTGAAATTTAAATAATGATTAACTTAACGCTTTTAATTATTTTAAATGAAACACATAGACAATCTATCCGTGACCACGGACTACTGTAGTGTTCGAAACGTCGGGTTTCGAAAAATGTTTAAAAATCAATATACGCGATTAATCCGTTTCAAAGTGTTTCACTTAAAATGTGTAACAATCGTGAAAATCAAGTATATTGTGCTTTTAATTATTGTTTTCAATTCAATCATAAATTTCAATTTAATCATTAATTTTAATCATCAACTTACGCTTAACATCATGATGTAGCGGCGGGGGCGTGTGGTGAGGGGGGTGCCCGTAGTGCTCGGGGTAGTAGTGGGGGTACGGCGGGAACCCGCCAGGGTACCCCCCGTAGTAACGACCACCGTAGCCGGCCGCGTTGTAACCACCTTGTATATATAAATAAATAAAAGTTTTAATATTCTTTTTATATTTAGATAAGAAATATATTTATTTAAATAATGGATTAAGCTGATAAACAAAATATTATTTATTGATGTATTAATTGTATTAAGTTTATATAAATATATTAAATTTAAATGTTTATGCAAAAGTGTACCTCATTATTGAAATTATAATGTCTAATGTACGTTATGTAAATGACATGTTTAGTTAACATTGATGTGGAATAACTTCCACACTTAAGAAGAGAGAAATACTTTATTATAAAAAATCTATATATTTTTTCTACTGAAAAAATCTATTAAAAAAAGGTAAACTAGAATAGCAGCAAGACTCAAATAAGCTTGACTTCATTTGTGCCATATGCTGTACCACAGCGTTATCGCGAACTATGTAGATTCGATTCTCCTGAACAAAAAACTTTATTATCCACCTCTGGTAAATGATAGATAAAAGTGCTTTATTACTAGATTATCACCGACTTTCCCGCTATACGCGGGATAAAGCGTGAAGGTACTTACCAGGTGGCGGTGGGGGTCCGCCGTGGGGAGGAGCCGGATGAGCCGGGGGAGCATTGGGATTTGGTGGCATCATCATTGTTACTAGAATTAAAATAAAATTATATTTTTATTTATATATTTACTCAGATACATAACACAACCTGGGTTCACGCTGTATCCCGCACATGGCAGGGTAGACAGAGGGAACTTGGAAATTTTGTGTTATGAAATTCCGTTTCGTTCCTCACTTATACAGAAATAGAAACATTGCGTGTTATGTGGCGGAAGACAAAGCGCTTTATCTTGTTAGCAGAGCGAAAAAATAAAAACATAAAATATTTAGATTGAAAATATTAAATATTTCAATTCCCCTAGTAGGATAAGACCCACAATATGTCGCGTTTAAATTTGTGCCACTGCGCCACGATAACTCTTACTATCATATATATACTTGTTTTGACTTATGCTAAATAATAAATTGGTGCGTAAAAAATGCATTGTTAAAGCAGGGCAAGTGACACTACACTAAATAATATTCTTTAAAATAATATTAAATGGCGTTGAGGCAATGTCTCACATTCGGAGGAAAGTGGAAATAGATTGGAGTGTCTTAACGCTAAGTTCCTAAACACATTCTGCCTGTAAAGTATGAGGCAAACAAATCTATAAATTTAATAAATCTGTAGAAAAGTCATTTTTGTACATTGAAGAAATTGAAAAAAAATAATCCATCACTTTTGAAATTTTTGTCTGTTTGTCTGTTTATATGTTTGTTTGTGCGCACATCACGTAAAATCTACGGATTCAATGCAGACAATGTTTATATATAAAAATTATACGCAACTTGAGGTATAACTTAGTTTTAGTTTCATCGAAATTGGTTCAGTCTATCAAAAGATATGTTTAATTTAGTGAATTGAAGAAGTAAAATATTACGTTACGCATTCAGTATAGTGCTTGCAACGACATCTTAAGACAAAAAATATAACTCCGATAGATGGCGTTGTGCAAATAATGTCATTTTCTAAATCGCGGCGGTCATTGGTTTGAAATATGAAGTATTCTTATTCTTTAAAAAACTCCATTCTCTTCATCATTATGTAAAGAAGAATCAAGGTGCTGAAGGTAGTGAAAATTCGGGTGGTTTACATGAAATAATTTCCACGGGGGCGAAGCCGTGGGAAGCCGCTAGTATTAAATAAAAATTAGACACTTTTTAAACTCCTAATATTAAACTATCTTCAGTATAGCATCAATGGTATTCATATGTTCATTGAACTGTATGGATAAAAGATAAGTTTCTTTTAGTTTCAGACTGTATCCTGCATATGGCAGAGTAGGCAGGGGAATCTTGGGAACCTAGTGTTAAGACCCCCATTCTGTTAAGTACTTTCCACCCATATTGAGGTATTGCATGTTGAGTGATGGAGGCGAACGCCATGTTTATTTGTTTTGTTACTCTCGTAAAAAAAATGAAAATATTAAATGGACGGATGGCTTAGTGGTCAGAGCGCTTGAACGGTTTTCAAGAGGCGCAGGTTCAAATCATGCTTCGTCCAAATTTTTATACGTTTTTAAATTTAGTATTTTTCTTTCCCAAGTGTGGAATTACACTTTAAAAATAGTAAAAATATTAAATATTTAATTTCCTCAAGTAAGGATCGAACTCAGAGCATGCCGCGTTTACAGTGAGACACTTGTGCCTCTGTGCCTTGGTGGCACAGCAGAAACACAGCCAAGTTAAGGAATATAAGTAACACATACTATACAAATTAAATATATTTATATACCTGGTGGAGCTGGTGAATTTATCTGTGGTTGTGGCGGTACAGGCACTGCTGGTACCTCTCTGTTCTCTTGTTTCACTTCTGGCGGCTTTTCATCTTTGCGTTCACCTACAAAATTGTTTTATAATAAGTCAAATGTATTTATAATACAATTAAATAAAAACATTTTTAGAAATGTTTTAGTTTAGCTTTAAGTATGATACGTCAAACAATGACATGGCGCAGCGGCACAAGCGTGTGACTGTAACCAACAAGCTGTGGGTTCGATCCCCACTCAAAGAAATAAAATATTTAATATTTTCAATTTAAATGTATCATTTTTTCGGTCTAGTAAAAATGGGAAAGCGCGGCGTTGAGTTCCACCAATCAACACGCAATGCCTCAACTTCGGCGGAAAGTAGGGAACGGAAGTGGAACAGAGTGTCTTAACATTAGGTTCCCAAGTTCCATCTGCCATGTGCGGGATACAATATGAAGCTAAGAGAGTGAGTGAATGTCAGTCAATAAGGATTTCACATATAATGAACTCAGGCATATCTTGTTTAAATATATTAAAAAAAAAGTAAATACAATTGAGGAATCAAATTATAAAAAAATACTCTGCACATCACGGGGTAAGCAGACGGAGCTTGGGAACCTACTATTAAGCCACTCCATTCCTTTCCCACTTATTAAGATTTTTGACTTTTTTAAAATGAAATTCCACAATTATAAATTATAATTTTGGAATTTAATACTTATTACAAACTATTATTACGAATTAAAAATTTTATATATTATACCTTCATTCTCCTGATTACCGCTGGTCTCCGGGACACACTCCTTTGGTTCAATTTCAGGTTTGTTAAGTTCAGTTGTGTTGTTGGTATCGGGTTTGACTTCTGTTGTGGACACTTTGTCCACTTGTGTGGGAGCGTTGGGCCCTGATTCATTTTTAATTGGATTATTTTGATCTTGGTCCATTGGCTGCAGAAAAAAAAAAATATAAGTTAAAACAAAGTCTATGACGGGTTAGGACAGGTTGTGGGTTAGACCCTCTCTTGAGGAAATGAAATTTAATATTTTCAATTTAAACATTTAATGTTTGTATCTCTTCATTCTGGCACTACCACTCAACGGAAAGTGTGGGGAATAGAGCGTGAAGCTAAGTCAGTAAAAAAATACTTTTAATAATCAAATGATCAAAAAAAGTAGCTAAAAAAAGTAAAAAAAGTAATAGTAAAAAAAGAAATTAATAAGTTTGTTTTTGGCAGGAATGCGAAGAGACTTGAGATACCTGGTATTAAGAGAAACACTATCTGAGTCGCGGAGCTTAACGCCGCGCTCAGCTATGTTAATGACAATAATTCATGTAATAAATAAAATCATATATATATAGTTATCTGAGTTCAATACCTCATGAGGCCTGTCCCTATGAGGCTGCGGGGCCACACCCCGTCTCAGCTGCTCCAAGGCACGCTCTACCATACGAGAAAATGTGTCTTCATCCACAGCTGGTTTACAGTGCTGAAATTAATAATAATTAATACAAAATAAATATATTTACTAGTCTAATTTTTTTTTAATGGAAAAGACACGGCAAATTATGTACATGGAAGATGTATTAATAAATATTTTATAGGAGTCGTTTATTAATATAATAAGGCCCAAAATAGTGCTTTTTTCATTTATGTCCGTTTGTCTGTGCGTTTGTACACGATAATTTTAACTAGCATTTAAATGCAGTTTTCAATACTTTATTTTGGCAACCTTTCTTTATTTAAGTCAAAATCAGACAAAATAAAATTGCTGCAATTTTTTTATTAGTTTAGGTTGCTAGTATTTTATAAATAGAAAAAAAATTATATACATGTTAATATTTACCTTTTTCAATTCTTCCTGGAATGCCTCACTGCTCTCTATGAACTTGCGTTTCTTTGCTTCAAACTTCTCTTCAATTTGCTGCAACTCATCTTCCAACTTCTTTTGATGCATTGTCAGCGATTGTACTTGTTTCTTCAAGATCTGAATAAACGACATATATATTTTTTCTGCTTGATGATTTTGATTTCTATCATTTTTCCCGCATATGGCAGAGTAGACAGAAGAAACTCGGTAATCTAGTGTTAAAACAATCAGCACATTACCTTTTGAATTTGAGGCAAAGCGTGTTGAGTTTATTTGAGATGGCGCTTGCTTGTTACCAGAGCTCAGGAAATAACAAATATCTAATTTCCTCAAGCGGGAATCGAGCCTACAACCTGTCGAGTTCACAGTTACATAAATACCTGTCTCCCTGCGCCACGAAAGGCCTCTTTATATAATATATCTTTATAAATTTTACTCACTTATTCAAATTCACGCTCTATCCCGCACATGGCAGGGTAAATATAGAGAACTAGGTAACCCGTTAATATACTTCACTGTGAGGGGGTCATTTTCCATTGGATTTGAGGCATTGCGTGTTATGTGGCGAAACTCAACGCCGCGCTTTGCCTTGCTACCAGAGCGAATAAATGCAAAATAATAAATATTTAATTTCCTCAGGTGTTTGTGTTTAAATCAATCTCACAACCTATCGAGTATCCACATCCTATTTATTTATCTCTTATCATATTATTATCCATTCGACAACAGACCTCTTTATATAATACACTTAAATAACAAATTAGCACAAAATTTAACTAAAATTCCAACTTTACCTGCATCCTGGCAGTAGTAACCACAGACCGGACATCAGGTACGACCGTATCAGAGAATATTTCATTGATAAGCCGATGGTTGCGGAGATAACGCGCGTACGCAACGTGCTTCACAGATAGACCCTCGTCTTGGTCTGGAAAGAAAGTAAGCTAAAGTACAGTGCTGTTGACGAGTTGTGGCTAAACTGAAGTTAAGTATTGGTCAGATTACATTTGGGAAAACTAAAATGTTAGTAAATATCCAATCTAAGCCAAATAATCGCTAGCCTAATATTACCAAAGTGCGTGAAACTTTTAAACACTTTTTTTTTCAGCTTCACGCTGTATCCCGCAAATGGCAGAGTAGGCAGAGGGAACTTGGGAACTTAGTAAGATAGACATTTCCGTTCCCAACTTTTTTTTTGTTTTCTGCCGAATTTGCGTGTTGTGGCAGATTCAGCGCTGCACTTTGCCTTGCTACCCAGAGCGAAGAAATAAAAACATTAAATGTTTAATTTGAAAATATTAATTTTTCATTTGTTCAAGTAGGGATCGAACCCACAACCTGCCGTTTAGTTACACGCACAAAAACAAAAGATGGTCAAGTTTGAGTTGGACTTGCCCATAAAGGGTTTCGCATCAATCGTGTGTGTTTGTGTGTGTATGTGTGTTTGTGTGTGTGTTTGTGTGTGTGTGTGTATGTGTGCGTGCGCGTTTGTGTTCTTGTATATGTTTATATATAAAACTAACCTTCTTCGTCTTCAGCGGGCTGTATATCAATTCTTCTGTCTTGCTGCTGTTGTTCTTTTTGGGAACTACCTTTCTTACTTGAGCTTTCCTCTTCCAAGTTACCAACTAAACATAAAAAATATGTCTTGGACTTGTTCGATATATTAAAACAGTATTTCATGCAATATTTTATTCAATAAAAAAAGTTTCTTTTTTGTTATTTTTATGTGCTAAAGTTAATTTAAAGTGCAAAATCGATATTATTCGAATCTAAATATTATGTACTTTTAATAATTCGTCGATAAACCGTATGTTTAGTATTAAAGTGATATAAGTAAAAAAATCACTAATTTAGGAAATATAAACAGTAATTAGTTTAGGTTTTTTGAAAAAAAATTATTATTGATAAGAAGTATACAGCAGGCCATTTTTGTTTAGGTCTATAGCTTAATATAACATTAATAATAATAAAAATAATAATTTTAGCCCGTAAAAAATGTCAGTCGTTTTGTACAGCCTATTGATAATATATACAAAATATTATTTAAAAATAAACAAAAATAGGGTAGTCAGAGGGAACCTAGATTTAAGTAGACTCTGTTCGCATTATAACAACATAATGCCGATTTATTATAGCTTTGCCTTGATACCAGAACGAAGCCACATTTACACACTTGCTTCAGCACCAAAACGGCTAAATATTTCCCATATTTTTTTTACCTTCAAGACATTTTCACATCACTTTACCACCAAACATACGTATATACCGAAAAAATTTAAAATGAGAGGTGTCAAAGGACACGCGGATGGAACGAAGTCCCTTTTGATTAATTAGTGAAGGAATTGCTATATTATATTTTTTATTTCTTTTAAGCTATAAAACAATATTTTTTTATTATTAACAAATGTAATATAAAATTAATCATTAGGCTAAATCGTAGTAAAAATTATAATTATTATTTTATTATGTACAAAAATCTCACAAAACGAAAATAATCGTCACGACAAAGCAAAAGCATGTTTCTCTGTCTGTCTCTCTCTCTCATAGAAAGCAATTG
>JAYDZJ010000020.1:6785958-6798938 GCA_034509065.1 Eueides lybia
AATGATCTTAATCGTATTACAGTTATGCTTAAATCTTAAGCATGTAGAATCTGGATAATGGGTCAAAATAGTATAGTCTTTTTTCTGTTTCAATAAGAAAAATAATTACGTGATATTTGCCGAGACCCCCCCACCCCCCTCCCTCCAACGTAAGATTAGATGAGATTTGACTCGACCCCCCCCTCCCCCTTAAACATCTCACGTAATTTGTGGATCTCCCCTAAGCATTCTATGGATTCACGAAACAAGCGGCAACAAGCGGTAATAGTATAGGTTGTTGGACGGTGAGGAACTCTGAGACCCGTCCGGGGCCTATAACTGTACTCTTTGAAAATTATACATTTGTTTGAGCGGGAAGAGGCTCTGTTGGTATCGGTAGTCGAGACAATTCTAGTGGCGCCGCCTTCGAAAGACGCTCTAGAGATTAATTGAGGATATAGTTCTGGAAGTCGCGAAATCTTTTAGAATTATATGTAGTGATTTTAATAAAAAAAAGGATATTTTCTATTTAAAAAAATATCGCTTGTTCAAAATCTATCAACATTAAAGCCTACAAATAAATAGATTATAGTTTTATAGTCAATTTTATTTTAGCTTCACGCTGTATCTCGCACAAGGCAGGGTAGGCAGAGAGAACCAGGGAAACTAGTGTCAAGTCACTACGTTCCACTTTCGTTCCCCACTTTCCGCCGAATTTGAGGCATTGCGTGTTGAGTGGCGGAACTCAACGCCGCGCTTTGCCTTATTACCAGAGCGAAGAAATGAAAACATTCAATATTTAAATTGAAAATATTAAATATTTCATATTAAATATTTCCTCGACTGGGGATCGAATCCAGAACCTGTCGGTTAGAGGCAACGCTTGTGTCGCTACGCCACGACAGGCCTCTCATTATATATGTGGTAGCGAAAATGTGTAAAAATCTAATATTCTAAAGATATTCCTATTAATGAATGAATCGTAACAAATTGAAAATAATTTCGATTCCCCGATTTTAATACGTTTTCTAAAAATACGTTACTTTATATCTTTTCTTTTTCGACCGGCTCCATCTCTCTTTGTTGTATGTAACTGTTATTGATAATGGGTTGGACCAGCCTAAAGGTGAGAAAAGTACTCCATATAAGGCTGAACATGAGCTCTATATAGGGCCAATCGGTGTTTTAGTGTGAAATAATGTCTTATATTCCCAGTTTCATTGAGGACAACTTTTCAGAAGATTTTTCTAAGACTCAATAAGAATATTTAAATAATGTATAAAACATACCATAGCTTTCCTTGAGATGAGTTGTGATATCCGTCCCCGACAGTAAGCCACTCGGACAGGATCTTTTGCTTCACTTTCTGCAGTTTTCCACATGTTTATTTTCGCATCTAAGTGCGAAATCTGTTAATAAGTTATTAATATTTACTTATAGTGTCCATGTTTTAAGGAATGAATGATCTAATATGAATGCTAACCTACAAAAAATATTAATTTGTTCTTCAAAGTATATTATACTACTCAGCAAACTGGATTCTCACAATTTACCAGATTTAACATATAATTGTTTTAATTTTTTTTAATACTATAAAAATAAAACTAAAAGTGAATATTAGAGAAAATGAAATGTAATTTTTTCTGTATCCTTATTTATTGATACATATTTGATTGTACTTAATTTCAAAATAAAAATGCACAAAAAGCCTTAATGCTAAAGTTTAAAAAATGTTTTATATTTTTTTTTCTTTAATAAGAAATGTTAAAAAATTACTTACACAAAAATAAAACAAATGTAAACATGTACTAGTAATTATGCTAATTTAATTATTATACAGAAAAAAAAACCATTTTTTCGGCTTTACGCTGTATCCCGCACACTCCCTTTCGTTCCCCACTTTCTATCTAATTTAAGGCATTTTTCAGTGACGGAATTCAACGCTGCGTTTCGTCTTATTAGAAACGAAATAACTTTCGTTTAGAGTCAACATTTTATTCAAAGATATTTTTTAACATACTTTATATAGTAGATTTTTATAGCAAATGTTGTCTCTGTCTTATTATGATATAGGCGGTTAGAAGAAAAGTTATTAAGTACAGGCTACCCGCTTACAGTTTACTGTTATAGTTTTATTTAGCGTACATTAACGTAGAGCATTGAAAGGGTTTATTATCTAATAAACATTTCTTTTGATAATGCCATTGTGGTATAGTGGTATAAGTGTGGAGATAGTTTCTCACTTAAGGCAATAAATTTTAGGATCTTAATTTATTTTGATATTCAAATTATTTTACTTTGAAAACAAGGCAAAGCGCATTTTTGTGTTCTACTCCACAACACGTAATGCCTCAAAGATTCAGCTAAAAGTTCAGAACGAGGTGACTTAACACTAGATTAAGACATACCCTGCTATATGTGGAAAGGAAGGTGAATTAAAAAAAATTATAAACGATAAGGTACCTCCTCATCGAGTCCAGGGTGGTCGCTTGCGCGCGCCGCGTCGCGCTGCGCCAGCTGCTGCGAGCAGACGTCGCGCGCGCGCGCGTGCATGGCCTCTATGCGCCCCACGCGCACCATGCGGAACCGCTCCTCTGTCAACACGCCATAACAACAACTATTACGACATAATAGTATCTTTGATTTTCGCGATTGTTACACATTTTGAATGAAACACTTTTGAACGGATTAATCGCGTATATTGAATTTTATACATTTTTGGAAACCTGACGTTTCGAACACTTTACAGTAGTCCGTGGTCACGGGTAGACAATTGTCTACCGCGATTAATCCGTTCAAAAGTGTTTCATTCAAAATACTTTCACAATTACGGAATGTCTTAACACAAGGTTAGGTCGGCTAGGTCCCAGGTCCCATCTTACTATGGATGGGACTTAATGAAGTTGATAAATAATTTAATATATACATTTTACGTTTTTCTTGAATGGAAGGTACATAGTGTTTAGTCACGCCATATGCATTCGTTTTTGTACTATCATTTATATATAATATTTTGTTGCAGTGGGAATCAAATTAAACCAGTAAAAAGTAAATGAAAATATTACATATTTTACTTCATCGTATAGTGATCGAACCCGCAATTTATAGCACTTACATTCACATGCCTGTGCCCCGCTAAACTGTGTATATCATATTAATAATGTAAATAGTCATAATTTTGTGATGGCGGATGTTTGATCGATTCTCTCGTGAACATTACTGAATGCATTTTCATAAAATATTACTACTAGTAATATTTTAATACATCAAAATAAGACATAAGTATAAGAGAGTATATATATACTTATGCTTTTTTGCCGTGTAATTCTGGCTTAGAACAGGATATCTCTGGGTACTGATGATGTCGTAAGAGGTGACTAAAGTACGTGTGGTAGAGTCACGTTGTCAGCAATGACAACACGCATGGGCAGACTCGACCGGATTGTTACCACCCCCGCCATTTAAAACCGTCGTCAAGTAGTGGCTTCGGCTGCGTTCTGCATTGGGTAATTCCGGGCCCCGGTGGCCTCCTTGGCCCTGGTTGATCATCTTCATCAGGTATCACATGTGTCTGTGTGTGTACAGCGGCGTGGCGCGCTACGAGTTCTCTCACGCGGTGCTGGGCGGCGCGGAGGCGGGCGCGTGGCGCGGCGCGCGCGTGCGGCGGCACAGGCGCGTCGCCGTCATCTGCAGAGAACTGCCCACACCCGATCACAATCAATGATTATACCGGCATTATATTTCAAGAAAACGTATGAAAATTTGATCGTAGCGGGAAATGAATCCGCGCCTCTTTGGAAACCATTCAAGCGCTCCGACCACTGAGCCATTACGTTCTTAATGAACTACGTTGAAATTATTATACGCTTGATACAACATTATATATATTGTTAGCTCCTCTGTTGGGACGATTTTTACAAATTTTCGGTACACAAAAATAATTCCTACGAATTATTTTTTGACAAGAGACTATTATACGTTTTCTAAATATTCACATTTTAATTTCGTAAGTGTCCCAACACGGTATTATCATATTTTTAAATAAATATTGACTATTATTACTTAAATATATTAGACGTACACTTTAATTAACTTTAGTTTACTGGTTAACTCCCAAAAAATGATTTTGTGTTACATATAATTACGATGTAAAAAACTAAATAAATTGTGGTCAAATAAAAAAATCTTATAATAAAATACCCTACAATTTAACAACATAATTTACATACCACATGGCGGATCTCAACGCCATCTACCGACAAGAGTAAGAAAAACAATCCTAAAGCCTACAATAATTGCGATAACAGTCGGATGTACATTGTACCAATACAGCTACTTTCCTAATCTGAAATCTATATAACAGTATTAAATTAATGACTAATATAGTTTTAAATAAATAAAAATATAGGAGATACTTATATCTTATTAGTACTTAGTACAAATTATATGTAAATTTTTACTTATTTAGAAACTGTATATAAATATTAACGCAGCAAGATTTGAACCCACGTCTCTTAGAATCCAAGTATTTTTATTTCCTAAGGATGAAATAACACTAAAAAAATTCAAAATATATGTGATTTTGTTACGTTTCTATATAAAATAAATATTTATTACTGTTTGTGTATATCGTTTTATTTATTTATTCAATATATAATTACTTCCATGTGACTGCGGGCGAAGTCGTACATTAAAGCTAGTAGTATCGTATTGTGATTAGCTCAAACAATAAATATTGAAAATTCATCAATTATTTTTTTTTAGTTTCTAGCTGTATCCTACACATGGCAAGGCAGAAGGAACTTGGGAACCTAGTGTTGTGACACTCAAGTCTCATTTCTATTCTCCATTTTCCACCGAAATCGAAACATTCTGTGTTGAGTGATGATCAGGCTTTATTATTAATGCGGAGAAATTAAAATGTTAAATATTTAATTTCGTCAGGTGGGTATCGAACCCACAACCACTCATATTTACAATCGCTTGTCGCTTTACAGCTATGACTGACCTCAAATTATAAGTTTCAAGAAAAAAATGAAATAAAGTATTAATGAAGTAATAAATGTTTTTATTTCTTTAAATATATACATTCTTATTTACTATTAGTAACCAATATATAGTCAGAAATTAACTAAAACATTTTTTTACTATAATAACTAATAAATTAAGAAACTAATCAAGTAACAGGTTCGAATTCAAGACATAATTAACTAAATCCCACATAAAGAAATATACAATAAAACTTATTTTACATACTTTTGATAAAACTTTAATAAGACTATCAACAATACAGTAGACTCTATTGTCCACATAACGAACAACCTACTTAAATTACTTTCATTTCTCCCTCTCGGTTAGACATAGGGCGGCGTTGGGTTCCGCAACTTAATACGCAGTGCTTCCAATTCGGACAGAAAATCATAAAACTTCTAACCTAGTTTCAACTATGCGAGAGTTAGCAATATGAAGCCCTCACTTGGCATACATCAAAGGTAAATTTATTAAAAATAAGAATTTGTACACTTTATTATGTTTAACTAGAGGGAACTTGGGAACCCGGTGTTAAACACAGTTTCCCTTAAAACACTTCTGTTCCCCACTCTGCTCTGGCATTGCGTATTAATTGGCGGAACTCTATCACAGTTATCTTTGTGACTAGAGCGAAGAAATTAAAATAAATAAAATAATTAATTTAAATATTACCAATTAATTGTCCCCCGAGCGAGCATCGAACGGCTACTTGTCTGTGTCGTCGTCGTCCAGCGTCTCCACCTCCAGGTACTCGACGTCCCCCTCCGCCTCCGCCTCCAGACCCTCCAGACCCTCCAGGGTCTCTATTTCCCCTTCCAGGTGCCATTCAGGTTCCTCCTGGAAAAATTACGTATTAAATATTAGTAAATAAAATAATGCTATTGTATTACATATATAATAAAATTATTAATAAAATTTTGAAAAAAAGCAGCGACACAAGCGTGTGACTGTAACCTACAGGTTGTGTGGTCGATCCCCACTCAAGGATATGAAATATTTAATATTTTCTATTTAAATAATTAATGTTTCATTTCTTCGCTTTGGTAATAAGGCAAAGTGCGGCGTTGAGTTCCACCACTCAACACGTAATGCCTCAGATTCGGCGGAAAGTGGTAAACGGAAGTGGAACGGAGTGTATTAACACTAGGTTCCCTCTGCCTACTCTGCCTAGTGCGGGACACAGCGTGAAGCTATTCATATAATAAAATACAATGAAATTAAATGATCGTGGCGCAGGGACACAAGTGAGCGACTGTAAACGTCACAAGTTGTGGGTTCGATCCCTATACGAGAAAATGAAATATATAATAATTTAATTTCTTTACTCCATTACATTAAAGTTATAAACTGTTTTTTATAATATATATTGAAATAACGTTCTAAAATAATTAACAATATATGTATTTAAATAAATATATATTAAAATAACCTGTGGCACTTCTTTCCTGTGAACTCTGGCGTGACGCTTCATGGCGGCGACGGAACCGAACCTGGAACCATATACATATAAAACATTACAAGCGCAGGTAAAGTTTTTAAAGGTTTCGTATGTTGTCTTCTTGCTATGCGCGGGATTCAGGGTGAAACTTATAATCAAATTAAATTACCTATAAAAAGTTGAATGTAGCAGATTTTTTTTTTCAAAAAGTATTATGTACATTATTTTAGTTGCTTTTAATTGAAACTATTTTTCAAAAAAAAAAGTTAATAACAAATGGAGCAGTAAGGCCATTATACTTATGCATTGTAGGTGCAGTCATTGGCAGCTATAATTATGTATAAAATAATAAAATATTACTTAATGATTTTTATAAATTAGAATGTTTAAAAATATAAAAAGCAAACAATACTTTCAAATCATATTAATGCTTTGGTATAGATGAATAAAATCAAGTCTTATACAGAACTAAATCCAAAGTATTTATATGGAATGAAAAGTATTTACATGTGATTCGCCATTACAAACACAAATACTAACATGCGCCCGCACTGCTCGCACGTGGTGGAGGGCGGCGCCGCCTCCGCCTCCTCGTCCGCGCCCGCGCCCGCTCCCGCCCCCGCGCCCGCGCCCGCGTGACACTTGCGGATGTGCGCCAGCAGGTCCCCTCTGCGACATACACGCTGTGAGACATGTGGCATTGTGTGCGTGCGCGTGTTCGTGCGCGTGTTCGTGCGCGTGCGCGTGTGTGAATTAAAATACAAAATTCAGTTAGTACAGGAATTAAACGACACTGAACCAATAGACTTAATTTCGTAAATGAAATGATGATTGACCCGCTTTACTTCGTTTAACAATAAGTTATTTTCTGATGAGGCTAACTTTTACATCAACGGCCATGTCAATGGGCAAAATTGTCGCCACTGGAGTAGCGTAAACCCACGTCTCAAACATCAAAGGTCTTTACATCGCCCTAAATTCATAGGTTGGGCGTCAACATTATGGCGCAACTCAAACACATAGTTGTTTGAGCTCGTCGTCTGATAAAATGATATCTCGAAGAGGGGACATTTCCTGGTCACCATGTAACCCGGATTTGAGTCCAACGGACTTTTTTTTAAGAAAGTCTACGAAACAAATTCGCGGTCAGTTGGTGAATTAAAAGAAAATATCTGGCGAGATATGTCAAGCATTTCGGAGCCTACTTACCGTGTAGTGATAAAATTTTTTACAGAAAGTGCTAAGAACAAAATGGAGCACATTTAGATTATGTGATTTTTAAAAAATAATTTCCTTTTAATGTAAATTACTAAACAATAAATAAAAAAATAACATTATACATAGGTATTTTTTTCAATTCAAAGGACTTTTGATACAATAAGTAGTTACCTATTGGCGAACCGCAGTATGCAGGCGTCGTACCCGCACACGAACCGCTCGGCCTGGCGGTGCGCGAGGCTGTGCGCCGCCAGCGCCGCGCGGCCCCGCGCCGACATGTACGCGCCGTCCAGCCACGACGACAGCACCACCTGCACACACACACACATTAACGTATACCACCGTCAATTGACCAATTGAATTGACACGCTAGACCATTGAACCATTTGAAAGAGGCACACAAGGAAAAAAGCATGTGCTATTTTATTGGTAAAAAATGCTTCGCAAACTTATATCATCAGTACCTATGCCTTCAGTGTTATATGTAACATACAAAAATAAAACAATTATACCACAATTATCTTAAAACATTTTTTTCTTCATTATTTTATTAGTTCAATTAAAAGAAATAATTATAAAAGGATCATACCACTTGGTTATGTGGTGTGAGCATGGGCGGGAGCTCCACGGGCGCGTCCTGGGGCTCCGGGGCGGGGCCGTGGAACCACCCGTTGATGGACAGCCGAGGCAGCTCCAAAGACACCACCTCCTCCACCTGTCACAGACTATCATATTGTAGGAGGTTTTCATCACAAATAAATTTGCTTTATTCAATACATGTCATAAGTATTATTCTCACAATCCAACAGAATTGCAATGTACATAGATAAAGAACTCAGATAAATTATTATAAAAACTATATTGTGAAAATAATGTGTTATAGATTCTATCTCCATTCCCAGGATAAAGTATGTTAAAGCATGAAGCAAAGAAATAATTAATCTGATAAACAAGGTACCTGGTGGAAAGACTCTGGTCCAACGGCAAAAAATGCAAACATATTATTAGCAGGTGTTGACTTTAGAGCCACTTTTACGGGAGCACCATCCTCACATGCAAACAGCTCTAGGGCTCCACCCATGTGTCTTCGCCAACCTGTCTCTATACCACCAGCCTGAAATATTTAACACTTTATATTAATTAATTATATTAATACTTTCTTAGTTACACACTGTATCACGCACATAACAAGGTGGGCAGCCATTCAGTTCACTATTTTCCACCAAATTTGAGATTGCGAGTTGAGTATTATATTAATTACTCGCTTATATTAATTTTTTATTTATTTTCTTTATTGTTGAATAGCAAAAATTATAAAAGTATTTTTAAAATCTTTAAATGAATATTGGATATATAAACCTTTATTTCCCCAACATTGTTTTGTCCATCGCCTGCTCCATTGTGTATAACTTGGTGAGGCTGGGGCCTCGGTGTCCACGGGGCCAGGTAAAGGATGAAGGCCACCCGCCTGTCACCGAGCCTGTCATCGTGCACCAGCAGATGGTCTCCAGGACCATACAGGGAACATGACGCAGATACTGATGTTAATTCTAAATTTGTTACTTGTGAAACCTGCAAAAATATTTTTTTTTTAATAAATTTCTTCGTAAAATTGAGGTATAATTCTTATTTTACTATATTCTTTATTTGGTGCATGATGACAAAATTACTTTTCATAAAGAAGTAAATCAGAAATTCTTGTAGTTTGGATGCTGGTTCCAACTCAGGTGTTGGTATTGTAGTCTTAATAATTTAACATGATAACAGAAAATATTCCAATCTATTAAGTCAATGAAACATATTGTTTTGACTCCCTTACTACTATAGTTAAATATCATATATAGCTAAGCATATTTACCCAACTCATAATTTCAGTCTTCAAAAGTTCATAAATACCCCTAATGCTACGTTGCCACGTCAAATTGGCCAAGTCTGTTGTCTGATGAAACTCATACAGGTCCATTTTCTTTCTATTCCAATCTAACGTGTTCATGTCATCTACTATATTATTAATAATTTCAGGGTTGTCCAGCAACCCGTGTAACCTACACAACTGAAAGGGGGTACTCGTCAAAGTTACTTCTTCACTTGTATGATCCTTTTCCTCACTCCAGCATGATTTCACTTTATCAATTACTTCTTGTGACTGTAAAAAAAATGTTTAATTTACATAATAACAGGAATATTCTATTCATTTAAGACTTTAAAAAAAATCCTTCAAAATTTTAAATAAGGCAGAGATGGGAGTTCTATAGTGATTGGGGAAATGTTAAAGCAGTAGTAACACTAGATTCCTTCTCACATGTGTGAAAAATTATATAAATGACATTGTTTACATAAGATACCTTTAAAGCTGGATTTAATCTGGGATCATCCATTCTATTGGCTCTAGTGTTGAGCTGTGCTCTAATCGCTTTGCCTGTCACCTTGTCTTCTATTACGACAGAGTCATCCTCCCAGGGTGACTCCGAGTCAGAACTGTAGTCTGATGATGAAGATGATGAAGAATATTCTGCAAATATTTAAAATTAAGTTATTTTTGCATGTTTACTTAAAAATACTACGATTTGTAAAGTAAGCAATGCAAAGGCCTAGTCGAAGAATTCAAGCAGTATGAAATTCCCGCGCAAACAAAACTCAAAGGCAAGCAGTAAACATTAAAAGCAATGACCTCGTCGAATTCTTTTGACTTCATCGGCAGACGCTTGGTACGAATTAACAGCGCATACGTCTGAGTCGTCACTTTCTGTATCAGATATTTCGATAACTGGGGTAATATGCCGCTTGGCGGGCGGTCGCTGGCTAGCTGCGTCCGCATCGCCCCCGCCGCTTGCGCCGCTCGGCCCGTCTGTGCCCTCATCGTGGCTGGACGACGGTTCCTCGGTGTCCTTAATCGGCGAACTCATTTTACGCTATCAACACTACATAATACAAGAAAAACAAAACTAAACCAAAATGATGCGACGAATAACCTCAAAACGTATTATTATGTTGACGTTTTGTAAGGCATTGCCATTTAGAATTTTTAAAATGTACTTTCTATTTGTAAGTTATCTATGGCCGCTTTCCGAATTGTGCTCACAGCGATCATAACGTACCAACGAGCGGTCTATTGGTGTTTTTCATTGATTTTTTGTTTAATTTTCACGCTGTATCCGGTAGAGAGAGCAGAAGGAAATAGGGAACGCGGTGCTAACCCCTAACGTTTTGACACCGTCCCGTTTATGCATGATTTCACGTTAGAAACTTTTTGCACTGATTTCTAAAGACATTGCGTGTATGTGGCGAACTCAACCCCGTATTTTGCCTCGGTACAAGGACGAGACTGATAAAATGTTAGATTCTTCATTTCCTCGACTGGGAATCGAACCCATGACGTGTTGAGTTGGCAGTCGCAGGCCCTTCGTAGTCTATTTGTCTATTGCTGTGAAAAGTATGACGTTTTGAACTTTTGTCGTGTGTCACTTTCCTAACCTAAACTAAACATAATGTTTAGTAAACAAATGCTACAATATGGATAAGCCTGCAATTGTCGAGAAAAATAACTTAAGCACTCCACAATGCCAATTCTTTGTATTAAGAAAGAAAAGGCTCTGCAGAATGACTGTAAAGCCCGGGAGACAATATTGTGGGGAACATGAACCGCAGCCGATAAGTGATGACGGAAAAGTAAATAATCTATATTACTCTTTAATTATTTTGTAACAAATATACTAATGACTAGATACTTAAACATTAAAGAAATAGATCTTATTTAAATAAGTATTTACTATTGTATAATAAAAATATTTTTGAAGGATGTTTTAATACAAATACATAAATAATTAATTTTCATTCTTTTCTTATAATAAATTACAGGACAACACACGCATACCCTGCCCTAATGATCCTAAACAGTAAGTTTCATCGAAGAAGTACAAACAATTTTATGAAGTTACTAAAAGATCCTCTTTTTCATTCCATGTCTTTAATTGCAGCACCTGTTATGCCAGTAAACTAGAAAAACATTTATCTATTTGTAATGCTCGAGAACAAGAGCAGCCAGACTATATTTTACGCAATATTAATAATCCTGGAGAAACAGATAATATACCAAGACTTCCTCTGAGCAAGATTCCTATAGAAACTATATCGAAAGTTATTGAAAAAATCAATATATTATATGACAGTAAGTCTTCTGAATCCAATAGATGGTAATTACACTTTAAATATTGACCTTGTAGCACAGCCACACTTGCTGACTGTTAATGTGAGAGTTGTGGTAGCTTAATTCTTGAAAATGGTATGTACATGATTGACAAAGTGTTGTAACAAGTTAACAACTGGTGTCCGCCTGCTATTAACTTAGTTAATGTAATAGAAATGTAGATTTGTTATTAATCACACAGAATTTTTAAACTACCTCCATTCTGTATAGAATGGTTATATGATAAATAATATATTTTTATGTATTTGTATTATTTAGAACATGTCAAAGACAACATAACAACATTGCCAGAGAAAGCAATCCACAGTTCAGTGTTAGAAGACTTCCAAGTGGTGGGTAGAACTGAGAGCTCACTGAGACACTTGCGACAAGCTTCCAGGCTGTTACATTTGATAGAAGAAGAGCAGCTTGTTGAGCCCAATACATGTTTTGTTGAATTGGGGGCTGGGAAAGGTATGATGTTATAATAGCTGTATAATTCAATCTCTACTCATAAAAAGGATTATATATACATACATAACTTATTAGTTATGTATGTATATATAAATAATATAGTTTCATTTCCTTTCTGTGTATTTGCAATATGGACTGCCAGTGGGGAACAGTGTAATAATATATATTAAGTAAGCTGTATATATGCTTGATTCACATTGTAAAACCTCATTCAAAATAAATCATAATTGTAAATTGTCATTTAAAATGTGACTTGCTCCTCTCATTCTGATACTTGTATATTTCAAAGAATAGTTTTGTTTGAGGCTTGTTGTGACACAGCGGCACAAGCGTGTGACTGTTACCGATAGGTTGTCGGTGTAAAGCTGTGTAAATATTTTGTTTAAGTAATATTTTTTCGTAATTCCTTATTTCTATAATTTATACACGTTTTTAATTGTTACATACATATTGTACATTGTACATTGAGAAACTAACCAATTGAGATGCTCCTTTCCTAACAGCGTTTAATATATATAAAACAAGTGTAGCATACAGTCGTCCCCAGGCCACCTGTCGTACTACGCGTGGCGCGCGTGGTGCGCGCGCGAGGTGCGCGTGGTGCTGGTGGACCGCGCGGCGCCGCGCCACAAGCGCGACAACAAGGTGCGCGCG
>JAYDZJ010000022.1:38430-51033 GCA_034509065.1 Eueides lybia
CTAAGTGATAAGGGTTGAACAAACTTAACATGTTTCCCTTTTTATGGCAAAACAACGTTTGCCGGGACAGCTAGTGTTTACATGTAACATCATTATTTCTTATATATATATATACAAGGTACGTTGGGGTATGCAAATTCGTTATTTCCCAAAATAAGGAAACGATTTTTTGGAATCATGGTCAATTTGTGTGTACTATAAGCTTTTATAGTCATGCTTTTTTCTAAAATATGAACATTTGCTAAGTAAGGAATAAACGGTAACCTTAATTTGAGGTCCGTCGTGGCGCTGCGGCGTGTGACTGTAACCGACAGGTTCTGGGTTTGATCCCGAGTCGAGGGGAACATTAAATATTTAAGTTGAAAATATTACATATTTGTAATATTTTCAACTTAAATATTTAATGTTTCAATTCTAAGCTCTGGTAATAATGTAAATCGCGACTTTAAGTTCCGTTACTCAACACGCAATGCCTTAAATTCCCTCAAATTCGTCGGACACTTTCCGACGAATTTGAACCGCGAAACAATTGTGGCAATAAGAACATAATGTTTGTAGATGCACATTTATACAACAAACCAAACTTAGTATTTGAATAAAAAAAATCCTAAAAACTATGTTAAAAATATTATGTCTATTCCTCATATATAGTAGAGATACATATATAATATAAATAACACATATTACATCAGAAAAGAAGGGAAAATTGTAACAAATAATATATGCTAATTTTTATTTTATAAAAAAAATTAATAAATTTAAATAAGTAGAAATAAATACACTAATAGATATAAACGTGAAAAAAAATAACTTATTTATAATATAATCAAATCATATAAACAATATTTACTTTCGTAAAAAAATAACTAATAATAGTAAATAACATAACTAATAATGTAATCTTGGTAGTTGTCCTATTAAAACATTTAATAGACCAGTTATCCCGAACGAATAATCTGATAGAAATTAGGATTAAGCGGACCTTGAAAGTTACCAGACATAAGTACAAAAAAATATTAACATAACAACATTGAATTTTATCATAGATTTATTTTATTTGAAATAACTTTCCGCATCCAATCTATGTAAGGAATGACCATAGCGATAATGCCGGCTGGAGCGCCGGGTGTTCGTTCCATATATTCAGTATCTTCATTACAGTTATCCACCGTTGCAGAGTTCACACCTACTACGTTTGATGCATACAGGACTGGTCCACCGGAGTCTCCTCCACAGAGAGTCGCAACTACTTCACAAGATGGAACTATGCACAAATTGTACTTACTTTTTACTCGTTTTAAACATTTTGTAAATATACCCTTTAAAACTTGTAAGGGCTTATCCAGTTCAGAAGCATTTGTACCACCAAATCCAAGAATTATTGCTTCGCGCCCAATATGTGACATGTAGTCCAGAGAACTGATTTTTAAAAATATTGTGATTGCTAATTTTTTACAACAAAACAAAGCTATATCATTATCACCGAGAGGTTTATAATAACCTGGGTGAATGTGATATTCAAGAAGTGGAGATAGTTGTCCTCGGTTTTTTGGATAATGACTGTTATATCTTGCATATTGTTTTATAAGATTTTCGTGATATTTTTTAATGTAGCAATGAGCAGCTGTTAAAATCCAAGTCGAAGTGATAGCAGAACCTGTGCAGAAACGATGATAATTTTTAATTATTTTTGAACTTCCGATTTTACATTCCAAGCGAACAACAAAAGGAAATTCGCCTTCCACAGCGTCTCTGCCACCTAAAATTCTTAAAGTAGCCTCAGCACTAATGTAACATGTGAGATTTATAAACAAAAACAAATGTATATGGTACTCCATAGAATGTTGTATATAATAACGTAATATCGGAAAGAAAGTATAAATTATTTATTTTTATGTAATGAATTTTCTTTTTATTTTTTCTACAATATTGAATTATAAATAATATTTTTACGATGTAATAAATTCTTCAATATAAGTTAAAATAAATAGGAATGTAATACCCAGAAGATCAAAATCTGTAATAGATTTTTTTAGTATCACGGCTTTACCCACTCAACACAGCTGACAGGGAGGACCTAGTGCCAAGGTACTCTGCTCTCCTCACTGCGAGTGGCGGAGTTTTTAATTAGTTCTCATATAGATCGAATACAGAAAGTTATTTCCAATAAGGCAAATCTAAAGTGATTTATTTGTAAAAGGTGAATATTTGTACTTATATCTAAAATTTTTAAGGTCCTTTTAACTGATATTTATTACATTCTTATCGTTATAGTCTAATATATACCATAGTATTATTTCTTTCAGTTTAGTTTTATTCGGTTACTTAGATCAATCTTCTTTAAATATGCTGAAAATATTCATTGAATCATTCTGGAAACATAAAATTTAAAAAGAGACATCATTAAATATAAATATTTCTATTTTGTGGACAATTTTAAGTACGTTTCCAGTAGTAAACTACCGATTACACCTCGCTACGAACACCGGAATATATATAAGAGCGCTTTCCGTGATACTACTGTAAACCAAACAGGTTGGAGGTATCTTCTTAATATTTAATAAAACGTTGTATAAATTAAATTAGTGTGTGACTTAAATGTGTGGTTATATTTTATTTAAGGGTAGTGGCCTTGTCCAGCTTTTCCTGCTTCTACTTTTTTTTTTAATGGAAAAGACACGGCAAACGAGTGTACGGATCACCAGATGGTAAGTGATCACCGTCGCCCACGGCCCCGTGTAGCACCAGAGGAGCAACAGGAGCGTTGCCGGTCTATAAGATGGATGGGCCCCAGGGCCCAGCATTACCCAATGCGAAACGCAGTAGCCAAAGTCACTACTTGACGCCGGTGTTAAATACCGGGGTCGGTAACAATCCGGTCGAGTCTGCCCATGCGTGTTGCCATTGCTGACAACGTGACTTTTTCTCTCGTACTTTAGTCGCCTCTTACGACACCATCAGGGTGCCAGGGTGATCCTATTCTAAGCCGGAATCTACATTCAGATATATGTCAAAACCCAGTTATTACGAAATCGTACTTATCAATTTTATTATACAGATGTTTATATTTTAACATAAAATGGACTTCTACGTTAAATATTTTTTAAGCAACGATATATTAATATATCAAATTTTCAAGATCCTTAAATTTTTAAAGAGTGATTTTTTTAAATACTTACGAAAATACTTAATATTTTCACAAAATAATTGACGGTTGTAAAGACTATTATGGAAAATAAATTTATATTTTGTCTGTCTGTTTATCCACGCATTGGTTTTATAATATAAACTTTGCGAAACTGCAAAGCTGCTGTGAGGTGTGAAAGGCATATTGCTACCGGCAGCAGAGTTAACGGTGCCTTAGCTGCATTATAGAGACGGCTAAAAGTCGACAAAGCTGTGCGTTTGTCCGTACACAATACAATATTGGTACGAAATGTAGGTATTACATAAGGAGTCTGTAAAAAATATCAATACTGTGAAGATGCGATCTATTCGTAGTATATGCGAAGTCAGTTTAGTTGATCGCATACCCAATGGGATACAGAGAATAGAATAATAGGTTCTAGCATGGATGTCGCAGAGAGAATGAAGAAGAACGTGCTCTGGTAGTTTTGACACGTCGAGTGAACGAGTGAAGAAATAATGACAAAAAAAGATATATGAAAGAAAAGTAAGTGGTATGATAGATATGTAGATAGTATCAAAAAAAAGTGCTAAGAGAGGGAGATTAAAATATGAGAACTATTGAAATACCGCCTTAACAAAAGTTATTAACCGTAATACGATTTTTCTATAGACATAAAATTTTTAGATATAATATTAGTTAAGCTTAACATTGAAATAAATAAGGAGTAGTAAATGGAACTAATATGAAAGTCACGCAGATGAAGTTGCGGACCGTCGCTTGTACATAATGAGGTAATTGAAGACAGGTGTTTTATTGCGGTCAGTTCCTCGCACAGCACTATATGCTACTCGTTCATTATGTTATTTAATATTCTTGTTTCATTCCACCGGAACAATAATTATTGTGACACAGCTTGTGCATTTGTGGAAATAATTTTGTTTAGTCAAAGGGCAGAGTTGTAGGTAAATCAATGATAGAACAATTCAGGCAATCGAAACGAAAATGCTTACGCAATGGCTCTACATAGAGTAAAATAACCGAGATCTTAACTGAATGTAAATTAAAGGCGGTTGTATTACCAAGTCTGGAGATTGCATTTGATTGATCTAAAAATAGAGGACTTACAACAAAATCTGGTAAAAGAATAGGTGTCGAGATGGGCATGGCCACGAACCAGGCATATGAGATGTTTCTTAAAGAGAAACATCTCATTTGCCTCTTTGTCTAGCTTTATATAAAAGAGATCAAAAACAACAGAGCAAGAGTGCTTATAATCACCCTACAAAACAGTTCTTGCTCACTCTGAATCCAGAGATCACGGTCATAAATTCCAGACTTGTTACCAATACAGGAACAAAAGGACTGCTATTAGAATACTTTAAAGTCCTCGCGGTCCTAAAACACATCAAGCTAGTGAAGCTCAGAACTTGCGAGGAAGTTAAGGTTGCTTTTCAAGGTACAATGTATAATTAATTTTTATTCATGTTTCCAAAAACACTTATGTAAATACAAAATGTGTCAAAATATAACGTAATTCTGTACAAATACAACATTAAAGTGAACTCGGGAAACTTCCGTATTCTACAAAAACTTTTGTTCGAACAATTATAAATGCAAATTCTAAAATTTAAATAAATGAATTATGTGAGCACTGTTATCTCAGAACTTCCATCCAACGACTATGTCTATTCATTAATATCTTCATTAGATTTTTTTGTATATTTGAATGTTTCATGTCATCATTGTTTATATTTGTTTTTTTTTAGTTTAGTTTTTTTTATTTGAAGTAAAAGTTTTTTGCTTTTTGTTTAGAAAGACGGGACTCGAACCCGTGGAGGACCCCTAGGGAAACAATTTCTGGATATTATGCATCAGTACATGCACTTATTAACATTCGAAACTTGTTAGCGACTTTTTTTAGAAATGCCTAAAGATAACTATATATAACATAGAATTATCATTTGACAACGCAATATTTTAATTTTAAATAGTTTTATTTTAATGATTTCAGTTTTATTTTAATAAAACAAATGGCATACGTTCTATTGAGTATTACAACATTATTAGTAATAGTCTTTATATTGTGGTAGTTGGCGAAGCAATTAGCATTCAAGACACAATTAATATCGCTACGTATCGCTTCAATAAGTCGTCTGTTGACAGGTGGAGTGATATATAACATTTAGGTTATGTATAACATCTACTTGCAGGTCTTAGATCAGCCTAAGATCTAGTGACCTAGTGTCTAGACACTCCGATCCCCATATATTTCTTAATTTCAATGCAATTTGTTAAAACTCAAAGTTCAAGTGAGTTCATAACCACAGCACAGACTATTAATCAGAAATTCTTTAATTACAGTGCGATAGTCACGTACTTGAAGTAGTAAAAAGGGAAATTTCTCTCAGTGATTTTCGAACTTTCAACCGATTTCTGAGATATAGCGTGAACGTGATGAATAGTGGACTCAATAACACGCTTGGTCTACTGTCATCGCCTCCAATCATTTTTAAATATTTAGTTCCTTTAGACTTGTCTCTATGTATATATTGATTATTAACAAAAATACTCGACATTGCCTCAATCAGCTTAAAATTACAAAACACAATGTTTGATTGCCTATTCTACATACATTATAACCATTTCTTGAATACATGAAACTGTATTTTTATAACAAAATTTCTTTATAACGAAATATCTAAATATATTAAATAACAAGATTCGGTCTACAGAAAATATATTCATATTAAATATCAAAGCCAAATAATATAAAGCACATATTTGGAGTAGTTTGTCGCGTTTCAGAGAATTAGTTTCGACATCAAATAACATAAGTTACATTAACCGACGCGGGGACGGAGCTTTGACAGGTTTTATATCTTTCTATTATATAAAAAACATTTTCAGCGTCGCGATAGAACCGTTGAAGTATAACAATGTTCGAGCGTTCGTTTCTTTTAAGTCAAATTTCTCAACCCATTCACTATTAGGGCGACGGACACATGAGAACCTAGTGTTAAAATTGTGAAGAGATAGAAAAAGTAAGTGGCAAAATAAATAATAATACTAAACATATCATTTCCTCGAGAGAGGATCTAAGGCACAACTTGTCGCATTTACAGTCGCAGGTTTGTGTTCCTGCATCATGACATACTCGTACCTACACTAGGTCAGTTTCTGAATTTAAAAATCAGCTAATTTGATTTGTATAATATGTGTATTTAATGGTTTTAATCCATTCGAAATTTATTTATAAAAAATAAGCAGAGATAAATATGATAAAAATTAACAAATCTAATATCAATGATTTTTTCACAAGGTGAGTGGCCAGTAATTCAGTATTGCGCATTCCGAAATTATAATTGATAAAAGAAACATATTGACTTTTTTACCGTTCCTTCTTCCTGACGTTATTTGCGAGATATTGAGTTAAGGAACTCGTCGCCACGCTATTGACCAGACCATTTCCCATATAAATTCATACATACATTTAAAAAAATACAAATATTAATGAATTCATTTTAATAATTCATCATACTAATAATAATAAAACTACCTACCTACTAATAATAAAAGTTGAGACTTGGCATTGCATTAGCCTGGCATTTAGGCTTAGGATTTAGTGTTTTGTTTCAAGAATATTAAATGTCCCATAAGGATGAATATTCTTATATGGTCGTGAGGATCAATTCTAATGTCATGTATTTTTACTTAAAGTATGTTTGCGGATGGATATATCTTATTGTCAGATCAATAACAAGTCTTAATTCGAGAAGTGAACGTTAGTATGTTATTTTATATATTGTAGGTTTCATTATTTATATTAGGGTAGACAAATAAAATGTAGAATTAAAATATCAGTTACCATTGATTTACGAAATTTAGCACACTTGTAAACCTTAATCAATTATCACATTCAAATATTAACCAAATTCAACAATATCACATAAATATGTAGGTACACTTCAAACTTAACCTTTCTTTTCGCAGCCGGTTAAATATAAAAATAAACTTTAGTAATTCTGAAACTAATTTTTCTATAAAAGTGTTTAAGAAGTTTTACACTTTACAACATAACACGTACAAGTAATATGTAAATAAGAAACTCCAATTCAATATTATCTCCATAGAATTATTAGGGGTGGCTTTTCGCCGTTTCCTCAGAACTGCATTCTTTCATACAGTCATTAGGATTTATATAATGTTTCACATTACGTTTACCATACAGATATCTTCTGAAAAGCTTTTGAAAACTCATATTATTATATATTATACTCATACGGTGTATGCTTATTTGTGGTCAATTGATAGTGATTTCTATCTTCTTGAGAAGTCTTTGTCTCGAGACCAATGGACATATAGACTGGTGTAATATGAGATTCAAAATATTTGGGATTATCTTTTATTTTTACTGCTTTCCTTTTATTTTTACTTAATTTAGATCCTTACGTGGATATATTTATTAAAAATTAACTTATCTCTTAGTTGATATGCATTATGTACATGTTTGTAGATGATAATATATATTTTTTGATTAAAGCTATATGTCGCACTCAGTAGGGAGCGCAGACAAAATCAAGACATTTTGTTTCTCAATATTCGAGATATTTCATATTTAGTGGCAAAAATTAAGGCTGTGTTTCGCCTTGAAAAAAGTCCTAAACAAATAACTGTAAATATGTAATTAGGAACCTACAATTGTCTTGTTTTCAGTGACTATTATGCCACTGCGCTCTCTCTTTCTATTGGGAATCAAAAAATGGTAAACAGAGTGTCTTAACAATAAGGTTGTTTGTACTTCCAATGCTTATCAGGATAATTAAAGTGACGGCTTCATTTATCTTAATTAGTGAGCTTAAATTTAAAGATTTTATATAAAGTGCTTTAAAAAGGATTTATTCAATTCAAATTAATGTACTAAAAATAAATACATTTCTTACTGATAAGATGGTTTTTCTTTTGGTAAAAATAACCGTAAGTAGTAAAGTTAATGTATAATAGTATCGATGGTACCTTCAGCGCGAGTGTGATTTACGCATGGATTTTTTCAATTATTGTTTAAAATTGTAAGTCAAAACTATATTAACTCACTCACATTTATGTAAATGAATTTATGAAACGCTCGTACAGTATGCATATTATATGAATAAGTCGTAGATTATCTCGTTCTAGTATTAATGAAAGCAATACATATTTTAAATCATGTATTTTTCGTTTATGTTATGTTTAAAAATAAGCAATATTTGTTAAAAATGTGACTTAGTTACGTACGGGCTTGTACGTTTGGTACGTCGCTTGATCGTAAGTGATCACCGTCGCCAATGACCCCGTCTAACGCCAGAAGCGTGGCCGGCCTTTAAGGTGACCCGTAAAACCCATGTCATACCGGTATGAAAACAATGCCGCAGTTAGTCCGCATTTCAGAGAAATATGGCTCATGAGAGGAAGACGTCTTATTAATAAATTAAAATAACTTTGTTTTGAAATTGGATATCAAGAGCCTTTTATAATAGAAACTTGTTTCAGCACCGGAAAACATGGATTTCATTTAAACTAGCATTATAGTTTATTTGTTATAAAAAACCATTTATTGATGTTTTATTTTCATACCATATGTGTGTATCGTGAATCATTGTAAAAAATTAAATGCACTTAAAAATATATTTATGTTATGAAGTTAAAACATTTTCCTATTATGTTAAAACAAACTATATAAAACCACTATGGGTGAGTATACACGTTCGGATAATCTCCGCAATCTAGTCCGCATTTAAGGCTTTATTGGTGCTTCCGGAATATATCGGGAATTACTTAATTGCTCGTGACATTGACATACTCGACTCTATTATTCTCTAACATAATTACATAACATAAATTCTATTTACGAGTATGTCATGTGTAGTCAACACACAACATAAATAGAAAATGTACAATAAAAAATGCATTAAAAAAAAATTAAACATCTATAAATATTTATTTATAGTATATGTAATTTCACAGTTAAAATTATATTAAAGAGCAATAAAGAGTATTTCTGAGATTACCGAAACATTAACTACGCGGTAGGCCGTAAGGGGGTGTTGCATTACTGTGGAGGCGTAGTGTTTTTACAAATTTGTCTATTATTGAGCAATATACCCGCATGTTTGTGCTGTCAAAATAATGATACAAGATAAGTCATTTATAGCGTTCAGTGTATATATGCCTACAGATAGAATTGTTAACTTGGCGGAGTTTAAAGACGTTCTGAGCTCGATGGGTGCTATTATGGATATCTACGAAGAGAATTGTGTTTGTATATTAGAAGACTATAATGCACATCTGTCATGTCTTTGAGGCCAAGGGTAAAACGCCAAGTAATGTCCCTCAAATTTCCTTAAACGGAACAGAAGTAATCAGAGTTGACAAATTTAAATATCTCAGACACATGTTGACTCCCGACCTCAAAGATGATGCAAATATTGAAAGTAAAAGGAGGGTCTTGTCAGTTACGGCAAATATGTTTTAGTAAAAGTCACAATATTTAAAGCTTATTGTACAAGTTTCTACACGTGCAGTTTGTGGGCTAGGTATTCGCGGAAATCGCAACTACGCGTGCAATATAACAATTCTTTCAGAGTGTTGTTGGGGCTGCTCCGTTTCTAGAGTGCATCAGGGATGTTTGCGGCAGCTAAAGTGCTTCTATGCCACAATGCGTAAAAGGTGCGGGTATCTTGTACGCAGAATTCGTGGCAGTACCAACAGTATCCTGAAAATTATCGCTGGTCGTCTAGACTGCATATATGTGAGTCGATTTAAATATAGAATTTTAAATTTTAAGTTTTTAATGCTACTAACATACTTGTTTTAAGTTTGTAATACTAACAAATTGAGTCCTAGATACTTTTAATAAAGATTATTATTATTTTTGCCAGAGCTATTATTACGTTAAGTTATGTTTTGCACTTTTGAGTCACCAATGTTTCAATATTCGTTAAAATATTTTGTCTAATAAATAGCTTAAGATTGGGTAATTTTAAGAAAATTTGTAGGAAAATGTAAAATATTCTTTAAATATACATTATATCATATACATTGAAAAAGAAAGTTACTTAATATACAAAATGATCCCGACTTCGAAGTAAATCGTGTTTACCATTCACGAGAGCTGCGATCCCAGCTTTATTTGAAGGCTGTAATATTCTTTAGATATTCTTTACAAGGAACGTAACACACACAAGAAAAATTAACGAATGATCTGACATATTTTGTATGTATAATGTAATGTTTGATAGGTGTACTTAATTTTTTACTAGTTTCACACTTTATCATCTCACATGCAATATGTTAAGCCGCTGCGCCGTCATACTTTTTAATAAGTTTGAACCTACAATCAATTTTAACACTGTCCATGCGCCATAAATATAATCACATCACATCATATAATCACATCAAACAGAAATCACATTAATATGTTAAGAATGATAATGAAACTTAACCTTGCCTTAGTTTTAAAAAAGGAATAAATATATAATTCTTGTTAAAAGATAAATATCGTTACAATGTGAAAGTAGGAAACATCTAGGTGTAGTATAAAATTTAAGGAACGCAAACGAAAATAAACGTAACAACGCAACTTTTTAAAACATCGTCATTCAAGCAAACTGCGCTCAGCTCTATACCAGAGAAATTACATTTTCATATAAATAAAAAATCTCGTCTCGTATCGCGGTAAAAATAGTTTATGTGACATTTGATATCGTCCGCTTTTAAAGCTATACATTTTTTATAACTCAACTTACGTAATATATGGAGGTATATTAGTGTAACAATAAAAAAAATAAATTATAGTTGTTATTCTACAAACTCTTTCATTTTTTTAATTTTGTAATTATATATTGATAAAAATAATGACAAAAAATATATATCGTCGTAACAGTCCAAGGGTTTTTGATAGGTAACGTTAAAAAAATCAAGCATTAGGGTGCGGCGCCATGGTTTATATTGAAAAAAAATAATAATAATTTAAGTATTTCAATATAGATATTAAATTAACAGGGAAGATACGCATTGGTGTAAGGGTGAAGGAATCCATCTCCGATATCAAGAATCGATGTCGTTACGGAATACAATTAAATTGTGCGTCGCCACGATCAAAGGGGCTTTTGATTAGTTATCTTTACTCGAGTAAATGATAAAATGCGAAAGATTAAAGTACGTCCTGTCAGTGAAGCCTCCGCCTTTGCTTCTCTCTCGATGGTCCTTACCATCTTTATTATTGGTAGAATATGTAAACAATATATAATATAGGCTGGCGGGGTCGCACCCTCTATTTATTTATTACATCTTTATAGCTTTCATATAAATTGACTACAATTGTGGTCGTTTAATTGTATAGACTTTATGCTACTTTACTTTTATACACTAACGTTTACCTGCAGATTCGTCCGCGTAGTCAAATGGAGATGTGAATGAGACATGACACGTTGCAATTACTATAAGTAACTTTTACCGCAGGTAGAGTGGTGTAAATAGAAGCAATTACTAGCTCTCGCGAATGTGAACACGATGTGCTTAAGCTGTGGTAAACGGGTGTTGGTATTACATTCATGTGTCTTGTTGTTTTTTTATTTATATTTATATGCATTGTTGTTGGTTTATTCAAATAAATAAAACATAAAAAATACTGAAGATTAGTGCCGCTAAGCAATATATAATCAAGTAAAATTGCGGACAAAGAAAGCGGGAATATATAATAATTTAAATATTTTGATCTTGTATTAATTACTATTTAATATAATTATGTATTAATTATATTGATTTTATTCTCTCGAGTGTAAAAAGAAATTAATATCAAAAAAATATATTACATAAAAGCGTATTCTGATCCACTATTAATATAAAATACAAACGGCTATACACATAATATTCTTTTGTTACCGCATTCTATACCAGCTTGTACATAGTAAACACAAGCGCAGGCTCTCGAGACACTTCAATAATATATACTAGAGAATGTTTCAGTTCATAGATATTTGATTTTACTAAACTAGGTGTAGATCGCAAAAAATAAAAGCAAAGTTCTCTGCAGTGTTTATGTGTACATACAGAAAAAAACACCCTCCGCTGTTTTTTATATTTAATTAGCTATTGCAATTCATATGGTAAATGGTAAGAATATAAAGTTTTCTTGACCCACTTTAGACATTTTATGTGCCTATATTGAAGCTTGTCATGGGGCAGAGGCACAAGTGTCAAATCTATACATATAATAAATCTGTAGAAAAGTAATTTTGTACATTGAAGAAATTGAAAAAAAATTAGCCAGCGTGTGAAAAGATAAGTAACAGAACCCATTTCCATTTTTTTTTCCTCTGTTTGTATGTTTGTATGTGCGCGCGTCACGTAAAATCTAATAATTCAATGCAGACAATGTTTATATACAAAAATTATACGCAACTTGAGGTATAACTTAGTTTTTGTTTCATCAAAAT
>JAYDZJ010000022.1:2615137-2631672 GCA_034509065.1 Eueides lybia
TTAGTTTTTAAATAGTATTACTATTTTAATTTATTTTATTATTAGTATTTTAAATGATGGGTCATGTGCCTGAATAAGAGGATTTTTATTTATTTTTATTTTTATTTTAATATAATTATTCGGAGTCTAACTTAATTTAATTATTATAAACAATAAATAAACCTTGCTTTAATGTGTATCCTGTTAGTGGCGCCCTCGCCATCTTTAAATTAATATGATAAAACATGAAGTCTCATACAAAAATTACTAACTTTTTGAAGACAAAACTATTACCGTTCTTTAAGTCATTGTAAATATGTTTGCGAACAAGTAATATGTTAGATATTATATATGTACTGTGATGAAACTGTATGAATACCCGTTGAGGGTTTCCCGAGCTCCCATGCTGTAAATGGCCTGAACGGCTCTTGTAAGTAGTGTACACTGCTCGGCGAGCAGTATCAACATCCTTACGCTGCCTCACTTTTAAAACAGCGTAAACAGCAAAACTTGGTCTGCCCGCAAGAGAAGACAGATGAGCGCTCCATTGAAGTTTCGAATCTAGGGTTAGTCTCAAGAATACCGCGATATCAAAAAAATTATATGTCAATAAATTTCCGGTCATTTTTTAATTCATAATTATAAAGGCTCCCCCATACAGGCGTGTTATTATGGGTCGATAATATCGCTTGCATTACTGCGATATCTGTTTTCAGTACATTTTGTAAAAAGATGGTCAGGTCAACTCCGCAAGAAGTAGGACGTTGCGTTTCTCCGTCCTACAATATTCCGATATGAGTTCTAGTAGAATGCAAACGACCGTGCAAACACCTGTAATATTAGCGTACTTGAAGGCAATATCGGTCGATAAAAACGCAGCTATGTGCGTGGAATGTAAAAGAGGCGAAAATTTATATTCGAAATAGTCACACATTTTAACTTCTTTTCAAAAAATATCTAGATAATTATACATTAAAATTAAAAATAAAAATATCTAGATAATTATAAATTAAAATTAAAAAGTCAGTAATGTAATCTCTAGTGTGTCTCAAGTGAGTCAGTGTGACATAAAAGTCACACGATTTTTACCGCACTCTATGAACGCTGTATTTACAGTTCTGTGAATAACTAAATTTTCTCATATTTATTTAAGCGTCAGCCTTATAAGTACAATTCTACTACATAGATCAATTACAACTATATAGAGGTTGTAGTAGATATTTCCAGTATTTCTTTCTGTTTTCTCTATTAAATAAACCTTGTGATTTCATTGTGCTTTTGCTTATAATAAAACATAAATCAATGTATGACCGTTCTCCGAATTGTGCTCACAGCATTTACTAACTACTAACGTGGGGTCCAATTTATTGATCGCGCCAACATCTGTTACCAGTATTAATATAATTCGGCCAACTTGTGAGTGTGCTTATGAATTCAAAAAGTTGAGCATATCCAAACAGGGCATTTTTTTAAAAAAAACATGAGTGATATTTTTACTATTTTTAAAGTGTTATTCCACACTTAAAGAAAAATACTACATTTTTAAAATTTGAACGAAGCAGGGTTTTGAATTTGCGCTTCTTGGATGCTAACAGCATTTTTAAATTTAGTATTTAACATGAGTGATGCTAACTCTCTGATCTACCTATACTGTAAGTACTAGGTAGTGGCGTCACACGCTGTGAGCGCTGTCAACACAATTCGGTAAGCGGCCTATGTTAATTAATTCCTTGTCTTAAATAAATATTTCTTGTACACATATATTTTATATATATATTTTTTATTATTTTAGTTCTTGTTCCCAACGGCATGTATATCAAATCAGAAAAAAACAAGATTTCGAAGGGGGATTAATGAAAATGCACATATATGATATTTTTTTAATCATACTTTTCAACATGGGTAATTTGTAATTTGTACCTCGGAAGAAAATCATATTTCGCATGTTTCACTTAAAATGTTTATTTACATATAATACAATTTAAATATAACTAATATATTACATAAGTCGAACAAGTTATTAAACAATGCTCAACATGACACAGACATGGAACATGGACTGTGCGACCTTTTTCGGTTCTTATTATTCCTCTTTTCCATTTGTTTCTTTTAAAACAACATCTTTTATTAATGATATTAGCTATCGTGATTTATGTCGCTCAATCCATGCTGCCTATGGTATTACATAATGCTTTTGTCTAGCTACCATAGTTTTAAATGTACATCGTACATCTCACCAATAATGTTTAAAGTAATTCTAACTTTTACTACATAAAATTATGAAAAATTATTGCATTCTCTTTTATCTACCTATTTACATAATAATAAAACAGTATATTTTAAATTTCACTAATCTAGCATAATGTCATTTTTTTATAATTTCAAAATTCCGGTTAAAACGGTTTTAAATGCTATAATATTAAAGGATTTTTTTAAAAGCAGTAGTGTAAATCTTGTAAAAGCAGTGGTAACAATATTACTCATTAAAGTGTAAGTAAGGGTCGAAAATCTAAAATCACTTCGAAATAAATTTCGAACATACCTAATATCATTTATTAAAATTTATTTTAGAAAGGTCTAAGCGTCTACATAAAGTAGGCAATATTATTATTTTCTTAATTGCTGAGAAAGATTTCCCTAATAAATATTTCACAATATTTATTTTTATTTATTTTGTTTATTATATCTAAAGTAAATGTTTTATTCAATTTATTGGAAGGCCAGACTAGACGTAATCGAGAGTCGCGTTTTATTATGTATTATTACAATAATATTATATTATTGAAGAAATTTGTCTCTATTCTATAGAACCATATATAAAAAAGAATTATTATGTCTTGGTCCTTACCACGGGTAAAATTACTTTGAATTCAACCATCCTATAAAGAAAACAAATATTTCTACGAAATTAGTTAGTTTAAAATAAAAACGTAGCTATGTAATACATATTAAATATCAAATTTTAATATTTTAAAATACAAGATGTCAAAAAAAGTTGTTTTCAATGAAGGCTAAGGTTTTTCTTCGCTTTGGTTTTAACGACACTAGTGCATGAAGTTCTAAAGTATTACTGAAAAATTTTGCCATTTTATTTTAAATTCAAATTACAATTTTATTTTTATTATTGTGTAATATAAGTTTACTCAAAAACATTAAGTCCACCTTAACATTGCGAAGTCGTATTTTTTTTCAAAAACGTCAGATATTTGAAACTTTCGAAAAAATGTCTTTCAAAGTACTAACACTCATTACATATTGGTACAAGTTATTGTAAAAAAATTACAAATTTAACAAAACAAAATAGCTTACAAATACATACAGACAGAAGACACGAGGTAACATTTTTAAGACCTCTAAAGTGCCTCTAGTGATGTTTCAAAAGTCGAAACGATAGCCTTCATTAATAATATATTAAAATGATTCCATCTAAGTATGTAATTACCATAAAAAAATGTCAGATAAAACATATGTAAGTGTGAAGTTTTAACACATTAATCAATCGTACAATGCGTAATAAAATAACAAAATTTGTTATTTTCTTAATAACGTAATTTAAAGCAAAAAATTGGTAAAAAATATATATGAAAAACAATTACTTTAATATACCTCATTTTCTATAAAAAAATTATCTGATCAACACTAAAGGAAATTTTATTTACCATTACATTGACAGCTAATTTTTTTACCTCCTGTTTCTTGAAATATCTAGTTCAACTACATAGTTATTATTAATTTTTATTGTATTTCCCCTTTAAACAATTCATTTACTTTTCATGATATTAATATTTAAATTAACATTGACTTTGAATTCTATATACTATGTTTAATGTTTTAAACCAGAATTTTCTTGTCTACAACAATATGGACTTTCTATTCAATCATACATTTCTCCTGAGCCTCATAATAAAAATATCTAGTCTATTGGTAACAAAATATTGTCAACACTAAGTTATATTTACAAATTGATTTCTAGCGTGTATTGTACTTACCGATAAAATAATAACAATTGTGCGATATTTTTAGTTTACATCTGTTAATATTAACTGCGTTATATTTAGCAATGTTGGTTAATATATATAGATAAATGTATATTTAATTAATATTGCTCAAAGTTTGCGTACATAATATAAAGAGAGAAGGTAATTTTGTGTAACACTTTTTTTGGTTCCTAATTTTATTATTTTACTGCTGGTATACTGACCAAACTAATAAAATTCGATTTTTGAGATTATGCTAAGTAAACATTAATTTTTCGCCTTGAATAATTATTCTTATGGACTATTTCTATTTATTGCATGCTCCAATTTTATCATTTTTTTAAGATATTCAATGTTATTTTAGTCAATGGTTCATATATATAGTAACGCTATTTACAATAACAAAGTAATATACATATAATTCAACTATTTGGGGTACTCATGTATAATAAAAAACAGCTAACGAACTGGCATTTATTAAGCGTAAGCTAAAAATGTATTAATCGGTTTAACTCGCGAATACTTATTGCTTGGAAGTCACCGGCTATAAATTCAAACGATTGTCAATATAATAACAATAATCGCTAGTTACTAATAAAAAATCACAATACTAACCGTTATAATATCACCGTTCCGTGCGTGAACACAATATTCGATCTTTGACAGACGACAGTTCTAGTTTTGACAGTTGACACTGACGTTGACGTTTCGGTTATTTTATCTGTGGTGAGCTGTCTGGCTCATCAGGTGTCAATCAGCTGGGGTGCTCGTCGCTCTCGCGGTGGACGAGCACGCGGACGACGGTGGGTGGTGCGGCGGGCGGCGGCGCGGCGTCGGGTGACGCCTCCGTCACAAGGATGCTGACGGCGCTGTTGGCGTGCGGGGAGGGTGTGGAAGCGCGAGCTGGCGGCGTCACCCGCCTGGCCGAGCTACGTCGCGAAGTTAGACGAAGTGAGCCTGTAAAGTCAATTGTGTATCTTACTTTATATAAGAAGATATTTTATAATTCAGGAATTTACAATTAGGATTCCTTATTCAATAAGCAATTAAAAAAATGTTTGAAACGAAATAGCAGCTGTCATGATATTAAGTCGTATGGTCTTGTAAACAACATATCAAGCGATTATGGCCATCTGCGTAAAGGACTATACATTATTAACTTATAAACTATCGACATGAGTGCATTCGCTTACTCGATCGACTGACCTTACAGCATTGTAATAAAAGAGCGTTCAGCACTTTAATCAGGTTCGCTTGTCGATTGAATGAAAATGGTATATACTGATTTATATAGGACCTTAGGACCAAATTGACACACTTTTCAAAAACAGCTGTAATGCTCCTTTGTATGATGATAAATATTGGAGTATTTATTGGATTCTTGATTCATTTAAAAGAGTAGGTACTATACTTGATGGTGTTGGTTATTAGCAGAATAAAATTTCCATTACACATATATATTATCATTCAAAAATTATGTTGATTAATATAGACTAGGACTACATTAGAATCTATAAAAATTGATATGAACTTCAGTTTAATTACCTCACACAAAGTTAGACAATGAAAGTTCTTTAATATTATGTTTTGATTTGCAAAATTTCACCAGAAGAGATAAGAAAAAAAGCAATAAAAATTACTCATTTATATTTACCTGATAATCAAACAGAGGTAAACATTAAACCTTTGCCTTTTTTTATTACCTTGTAGAAGAAATTGATATGGAAGAAACATAAAGGACGACACAAACAAGTACATGCAACTGGTTTCGCATAGGGGCTGGCAAGCACCTTCGAAAGCAAGCAATTATATATGCTTTTAGAATACAAAGAGGATTAAGAGCAAGCATGCATGTTTTTCAAGTTTTTAACAACCTGAAAATAAATATAGAGGCTATAGATATATTTGTTATATGTAAATATATTATTAAGCACAATTTACTTATAATTATTAAAAATACTTTAATTAATTTACATCGTGCAGCGATAACAAAAAAGGGGTGATTTTTTTTGGAACTATAATCAGGGACACTTACGCGATGAAAAGTTTCACAATAATTCTATAATGAATAATGAATGAATGTTACCGTAGTGTCATAAGTGTTATAATTAATTATTAGTTACAATACATTAACAGTAGAGCTTAGACTAAAAAAATGACATTTAAATATTACATGAAGCTTTTCATATTTAATTAATCTACTGGGAAAGACACAAAAAGCATAACATTACATATGAACCTGCTCGTTTCGGGACCACATCCTCGTCCACAGCATCCTGGTGTCGCAGAAATAACGGTAAGCCATAAGCAGATCTCCTGCGAGCTGGTGCTGTTCCTGAACTGCTTGCCTGTAATATTACATATTATAATTCAATATTAAAATAGATTAATAAGAAATAAGAAATAGCATTCATTACATAGAGATTTAAACTTAGAATAGATAGTATAAAATTCTTCTATTACACACTTAGTAGTAACAAAATTTCTCTTAGCTTCACACTATATCAATAGCATTGAGAGAGCACCAAACGAGACGGTCTTGGCATATTTCTTTCGCCTCGTCCACTGTCGTCAACCTCTTTACAAATGCCCTCTGAGGGATCCTGTGATTTTTACGTGACTTTCCTTTAAGTATCGTAGATACTGTGTTTTCAAAGGTCAACCAAGATCTCCCTCCTCCCTCTCTTACCACTCATATTTCCTTCATAAATCTTTTTTTCCATCTTTCATTAACCCAACCTGCCCAAACCATCTGAGCACGTTCTTCTTCATTCTCACCGTGACATTCATGCTAGTACCTACCTACCATTCTGTGTATCTCATAATTCGATATGTGAATAGCAAAACTGACGACCGCGTATCCTACGAAGAGATGCTACCTCTTTTCTTTTTATATACATCTTTCTTACATTCTTATTCTCATCTCTTATTCTTACATTCTTATTTCTCAAAACAGCGTCGGTACCAATACAGCATTGTGTACGGCCAAACGTGCAGCTGTGCTGACTTTTTGCCGTCTCACGAATACCACTGTTTACTCGGTTTCCGGCAATAATACACCTTTCCACACTCATTTCATATCTTCCATGATGTACCATTGCATAAACTTGTTCTCAATATTTTATCAGTCCGTCCTTTCTTTCTTTTTTTAAACATAGGAGTAAAGTCTAGATTATTTATTTATATTATATTTATTGGCTTATACCAATGGCATTCAAAATCACATATTTTTACCTATCATTACTAAGTATACTTATATTACATTCATGTGAATCCGATCCTCACAGATTTTCGTATTTATAATATTATTAGTAGTAGTAGTAATACTATAAAAAGATTACCTGATCGTTAGGAGTGGCTCCAGGTAACAGTAACAGTGGTAAATTCAGCCAGGCTCCACCAATGTCACTTAAATCAGAGGCATCGGACGCTCTTGAAGACTTTCTACTAGACGCGTGCGATCCTCTTCGAACGTGTAATAATGCACTCAATTTGCCTCCCCAACCATGCCCGGGAGACCATTTTGTACTTTCTTCCTCTTGTGATGGACTTCGATTTTTTCTCCTAATTATAAAAATATAATATTGATTATAATTGCATTAACTTAAATAAGCATCGCTTAGAATAAATCAACAGTCTTTTACAATTCCATACGTCTAAAACTGTATTAAATCAATAAGTAATATTTACTTTATATAATCTCTCCATGAACGCTGTATAGTTCGTGCAGCTTTATCCTCCCTTTTCCATATTCTAGTAGAAGACACTATCTCTAATTCCTTTCTAGTAGGAAACTGTTTCTTAAATTTAATATCCATCTGCTCTTGTAGTTGTCTAAACGTATCCGTTTCTTCTACATGGCCCAAAACATGTTTAACAAGTGCATGTAAAATGTCCAAGCAATGAATCTTATTGCCTTTAGCAATAGGTAGGTTAAAACTTACTAGAGCGACTGTATTAGGTTTAGATATGCCTAACGGAGGATCTAACGATGCTATAAAATCAGAAAGTTGAGCAAAACTTATAAATTGAGTAGCGTGTGGATCATATCTGAAAATAAAAATAATACATTAATATATTTTGTCAAGCTATCGAAAGTCTTTTTTTAGCTTCATACTCTATTTCACTTATAGTAATGAATGGCTTCAGCGCCGCAGTTGGTCTTGTTAAATACTCGCGGAGAGGAAATTAAAATATTGCGTTACCCCGCAATCGTCGCGCAATCATATAAAGCTATAAAGCTGTTTAATAGCATATTATGTAATATTCATTAAAACTTACTTCGACCATCTGATATAAAACATTTCTAAATCATCTTCAACAATGCCTATTTCTTCTTCTTGATGTGCCTGATTGAAATTCTCGAGAATAATAGCGATATACATGTTGATTACGATCATGTAGCTAATAATAATAAAAGAAGTGAAGTAAGTAATAGCTAGTAAAGGGCTTCCGCAGTTTCCATTAGTATGACCGTGATCGCCAAATTCACAATCGGGAGGTTGAATCATAAGTGATTCTAAAACATCATTCCAACCAGCTGATGTCATGAGGCTGTAATTAATGCAAAATTAAATATACTATTTTCACACATACTATAATTTTCGAGATGTATAAAATAGAGCTGTAAGCAACGAGACCTAATTATATCTCATTATTATTATTAGTCATTATAATGTATTTGATTAACATTTTTATTACATTACTGTTTTTTTCTGAAATTATATTTTAAAGGTAACTCAGTGTCTCATTTTCCTACTAAAAACGTTATTAACAGCTTGTCTTGTTATTAACAGCTTGTCTTGTCTTGCTTAGTCTTGTTACAAATAAAGATCTCTGTATTTTTTGTAGAATTAAAATGAGAGTTTATAGTGTACATACATTTCACAATAATATTTTTAAAAATCACATACCGAAAAAGAAGTTGCATACTTCTACCAAAAGTTTGAAAATTGACAATATCATCAAGAGCTCCCTGCTCCTTAACGTGTCCGAACACTGACATGCCAATGATTGCGTATATGAAAGTTATTAAGGCAAGTAAGGCGCCGATATTAAACAGCGCTGGTAAAGAGACCACCAAGGCGAACAACAGTTTCCTTATGCCTTTTGCGGCCTGAAAGATAATATATGTGAATTATTTTTGTTTCATCGTAAAAAAATATATTGGAAGAAGAAATTTATAAAAATCTCCCAGGAGATGCTAAGAATATAAATAACTTGTAATAAGCGTATAAGAATTTCGGCGTAGCTTGGTGAGAACGAATGGCTTATTGGTGAGAACGAATGGTTCATATCCTGATTCGTTCAATTTTTCATACGCTTTTAAATTTAGTAAAATATTTCAAAGTTTACCGCTTACGATACGGCAAAGATATATAGTAAGTACATTCCGTTTCCCATCTGAATTCGAAACATTGTATTTTGAGCAGTTGACTGTCAAGTTTGCCTTTCTAAAGCAGAGAAATGTTAATTATATTTTTCTACTGATATTTTTTTGAAAGAATGTAATAATTAATGTATACGACTCGAATACTTACTTTAATCAGTCTTAAAATTCTCCCTATGCGGAACACCCGAACAACTCGGAGTAAAGTGGGAGATATTGGCAAGTCTATCATAATGTCTTCCATTACAATACCTAATATAGAAGCTAAAACTAGCAGAAAGTCGAAGACATTCCATGGTACTGTGAAATAATGATAGCGTAGACCTATTATCTTAACTATTGCCTCTAAAAAGAAAAATAAATGTTATTAAAATCATTGAGCCGCATCATTATTTATATATAAAAAATCAAAAAATATTACCTAAGCCAAAAACTGTTGTAAAAAACGCGTTGCTAACTTCTAGTACGAAGAACACCGAATGCGGTTGATCATAATGTTCTATACCCATCGTTAGCATATTCAAGAATATAAGAACGAATATAGCTATTTCGAATCTCCGTGAATTCGACAAGTCGTAAAACATCGCTAGAAATTGATTCCTTGGCCTCTTTATTACTTTCTGGGGCTTTTTCCTACCTAACTTTTTCATTGCCGTATAATAATGCTTTTGGCTTTCCGTGAGAAACATTTCAAGAACACCACCTTCGTACTGAAAAATTGCTAATATTAGAATAAATATAACACAGAGAAAAGAATATGGTAGGAATTTATCATTACCTTTTTTTTGAGCATATTGAAGTTGTCTATAATTACTCCTATAAATAGATTAAGAGTGAAGAATGAACCGCATACAATAAAAATGACAAAGTAAATATACGCATAGAGATTAGCTTCTCTCGCTGGTTGTAGATTCACGCCTCGGGCATCCACAGCGTCAGCCATTACTTCCATCCATCCTTCGAATGTAGCAACTTGAAATAAAGCTAAATACGCTATCCCTACGTGATCGAACGATATCTTTGAGTTAATCCAAGTATAATTGTTGTAATCACATTCCCATTTATCATTTACTATCTGAAATGTAATATTTTATATTAATAAATGTTATAAGGAGCAACCCGTGTCATTTGTATATTTTTTTCATCTTCACGCATTATTTTGGTTGTGGTGTTCTAGAACCTAGTGTCCAGACACTCTGTCCTCCACTTTTAGGGTGTTTTAAACAGTTAAATTTAAAGTGAAAGAACACTCTCAATTATAACCTATTTATCCGTTTGTAGACCATCAGCTATTTTTTGTTGCTTATTTTTTGGAACTTTTTATAATGGGATTTTATTAGTTTTAATGGGCTGCACATGTTTGTATAATATATTTTTTAAATTACAAATTGTAATTTATAAAAATTATATAAGCAAAAATTTAATTTAATATTAGCAAAAACCGTATATTAGCAAAAATTTAACTTAATATTACATTAGATAAGTACTTTATCGTCTTACCTCTAACGGTAATAACTCCCCATCACCATCGACACACTTAAAAAATTTTCCACCAAAAAACTGCACTCCCATAATGGAAAATATTAACCAAAACACTAAACATACTAGCAGTACATTGAAAATACTAGGTATGGCATACATAAGAGCATTTACGACAATGCGCATCCCTTGCCATCGAGAAATGGCCCTCAAAGGCCTTAGGGCTCTCAGAGTTCTTAAAGATCGTAAAACTTTTAAATTTTCATTTTCTTCGATTAATAAACTAAACACTGATACCTGAAATTACACAAATATTTTCAAATATATCATATTTTAAACAATGTTATATAAATATATAAATAAACTATTTTATACACTTACAAACACTATAGTAAAGTCTAGTAACGTCCAAAAACTCGTGAAATATCTGTAGAAGCCCAACGCTATCCATTTGAAGAACATCTCTATGACAAATATCATGCAGAAACTCAGATTGGTCCAGTAAAGTATTTTCTTTAGGGGTATATTTTTTTCTAAGTGTATGTCCTCAAAACAAAGAGTAATACTTGACGCGAAAATTAGAACCAGGACAAACCACTCGAAAGCTGGAGTGTCGACGTAACGGAGGACATACGTGCGGATAAACATCCACTTTTGACCGAGTTTGGTCTGAATACACGCGTCCCAACAAGAACATCTGAAAATAAATAAATTATTAAATCTACTTAGTGTACTATAAAGAGGAAAGCTATAGTGTATAACATCTTTGGTAAGACTTTACTCTGGACCTATTGTTTCATATACATTTGAAATAAATTTAAATTCTTTTGAGTCTATTTAATTATGAAAAACGCTTGTAATATTTTTTACTATTTTTTTAAATGAAACAATTTAAAACGGATTAATCGCGTATATTGAGTTTTAAACATTTTTGGAATATCCGACGTTTCGAACACTACTGTCTGTTTACTGTCGGTAGTCACGGGTATACCCGAGTAAACCCGTGACTTCCGACTACTGTATACGCAATTAATCCGTTTAAAATTGTTTATTGTTTAAAATTGTTTCATTTAAAATGTGTAACAATCGCGAAAATTAATGATTCTATTAGGTTATATAACTTTTATACGTTTTTAAAATAAGTTGTTTTTTCCAAAATTGTTAAATCTACACTTTGGAAAAAAACTTATATAGAAAAAGTTAAAAACTTTCAACGTAGCGGGATATGAACCCGTTTTCTAAATAAGTAAAAATGTATGTAAGATGTTTTCTAAATAAGTAATGTAGTCTGTAAGTTGGTTGCTTTATCATTAATTAATCTATCGAAGTGTTGGCTAAATTAATATGATATATTAGGCGGAGGAAGATATACGGTTGTTTTATTATTCACTAAAATACAAACTGTTTATAGCACTGCCGTGGAAAACAACTTTGGGGTACTTTAGGCTCTTTCTGTTTGCCAAATCCTGGAAATTTTCCCATAGGATCCATATATTGGCCTTTAGAGTTTTTTCTACCGCCGACGGTTAATTCATCGACATATGAAACTAGCGTTTGCCAAGGATGCTTCATATCTTCTTCCCCAGGTTTCGGTTCTCTAAGAAATTTTCCATATCGCCTTGATTTTTCTGGTGTTGTTCTACTAGATATTTGAGCCATTTCATAGTGTTCGTTATCATCTAAAACATATGAAAGTCGTATTTATTTAGAAAACGTATACAAATTTAAACATAGACGAATTTTCATACATTTTCTAATTAAGTATTTTTCTTTCCTATGTATGGATTAACTCGAAGAACAATAAAAAATATTAAAATTTTGCTTAGAAGTTATTATTATTAGGATTAGACACAATGTTTGGAATGTTATACTTAGAATTGTGTATTGAATCTAGTTCTAAAAAGATGAAATAAGTTTTATAAAAATATTTTATTTAAAAAAGTTGGAAAGCTTTAAAATACTGTTGTTGATGTAGTTACTTAAAAATGCTTAATAATCATTACGAAAAATATTATGCATAGAATGAAGACGAGACTTTTATATTACTTATTAACTGTTCAAGTATAATTTTCTTATACCTCTAGAATCGGAAGGTTGAGTGTGATAACCAGATGACATCTGATTTAACAATCTTTGGGCTGTAATTAAGTCAACGGGTGAACTATCGTCCAGATTTTCTTTCGAATCTTCTCTTATACTCGTTATTTTATGTTCAGCAGCTAAATCTCGTACGTCCTTTAGGGTTTCTTGGCTGCCATGATTAAAATTATTACCTGCTTGATAAACAGGTGGGAAGCCGAATTCTGAACCTACATTTATTGGCCTTAAAATCGAAAATGAGGAATTTAAGCATATGAATCTGTGATAATTCTTAACTTTAAAATTATATACGTACAGAAAATATGAAATAATGTACGCATATATACGAAGAATAATAAAAGCTAACTTACTTATTTAACGATTCTTGATAACTATGACTATAAATATTGTCATGTGGAAACAATATAGTTTCCTGTACGGACCCTGAAAATCTTTGTTCGTTAGGAATTGACGTTTTTTTCTCTACTGTACGATTTTGTAACATATATTCATTAACTAGCTCTTCTAATTTAGATTTCTTTTCAGTCTCTTTACTTCTAGATATAAGAAAACCTTTTTTTCCAATTAATGAACGTATTCTATCAAAACTCTTAGCTAATTTTGAGTCATCTCCTACCTCCTGAAAAAGGACATGGAATTTTAAATTATTTATTTTACATTCAATTATATTAATAATGATTAAGTTAACCTACCTCTTTTCTATTTTTAAGTTCTTCACTATTAAAACTATTGAGCAGCAAAGCAAGAAAGAGATTGAGCACCATAAAATTGCCCATAACCAGTGCTGGTAAGAATATGAAGAAACAGCTTTCCGCACCAGTCGCTTTCTCTGCCCTCATACAATCCCACAACGGCTCAATCCACTCTCCGCAAAGAATGCGGAATATCATCATGAATGAGTGAAAAAAGTCATTGAAATTCCACCTTATAAAGCAATAAATTTAAATATTAAACAACATAAGATTTGAAATAACCAGTTGGTAACCATTTTGAAGAAATTTAATGTAAGAGCTATATTTTTTCTCCACTTCACGCAGTATTCCGCACATAGGGTCGACAGAGAGAACCTAGGAACCTAGTGTTAAGACAGTCCATTTTATTCCTCACTTGCCGTTGATCTGAGACATTGCGTGTTGATTGGCAGAACTCGACACCATACTTTGCCTTGTTACCAGAATGAAGAAATGAAAATATGAAAAAAGTGTCTTCTTTCTCACAGATTTAGCCCATATGTTAACAGACCTCTAAATTAAGAGTTACTTTCTTGTTATAAATTTTATACTTTACCTAGGCACAGGATCTGGGTCAAATTTTTCCGGTGTATACGACTTAGAGAACAGCTGCATACCGATAACGGCAAATATATAAATAACTATAACTAACACAAACGTTAAGTTTCCGAGAGCACCTATAGTTGATATTATAATACTCAATAAAACTTTCATTGTAGTCCATGACTGAGCTAACTTTAACACACGCAACTGAAAATGAAAATAATAATTATTTTGTCTTCAAAATATATATTTTTTAAATAATGCCTTCATAATAAAAATAACAGTAAATCTTACCAATCTAAGGCCTCGTAATACGGATAAACCATCTACCAGCTCAAATATGAGATCCAAGAGACTCGCAGAAACTATGATTAAGTCAAAAATATTCCAGCCACAAGCGAAGAAATCTTTACTCATTGCCATTACTTTCATTATACATTCTAGTGTAAATATTGACGTGAATACCTTTAAAATTAATAAAATAAATATTAAAATTGATCAAATTGCATTCAGATCAGTGGGGTAGGTTATTTTATTTATATTTGTTTATATCTTAATACAGAAAAAATATGATACCTTATTTCCTATGTCTAATGCTTGCCGAACATTTTCACTCATCCCGTGATGTTCTAAGGCAAGAAAAAGCGTGTTCAAAACTATACAAGTAGTTATGAACAGTTCGAATAGTGGATCTTTCACTATTCCATATAAGCAATTCTGGAATTGAAGCCAACCCTCGTAGTCAATACAACAAGTCACACAGCATTCACAATTTCTATCCACAAGTTCATCTGTGACCAAAAACATAATTTAATAGACATATAATGAGGTATTAATAGCCACATATACACGCACACACACAAATACACATTAAATAGTTAGATAATTAGGTAAGTAGAAATAGAAAAGTAGCGAAAGAGCACAAGAAAGCTTGTATATATAGCATAAATATTGATGCGAAGCTTTCGTTTTGCAGACTCAAATTAGTGTATATTATACATAATAATATATGAAAAAAAATATTATGCATGCATTATAAGCGGAATTTTGGGGCTGCAGAGAAAAACGCAGGAAATGTACGATATATAATTTGGAATCCAATAACGCCGTTATTAATTTTAATTTAGGGTCCCATTCGAATCGCATGAAAGTTAGGCTGTTATATTTACAAAAATATGACAAGTTTCAGAGTAATAAGAAAGTGACGATCCTGAAACAGACTTCAATGCGATTCTTACGACTATTAGTCAAGATAAAATGTACCAATCGCATCGAGTAACCCTGCAGTCTTCCCTAAAGGAACAGGGGTGGACTGGGGGGCAGAAGCGTTGGCGTCAGTGTGTTTACTAACCTGTGAAGTAAGTGCAATTTTGCTCGTAATTGCCCATATGAGTTTTGTGCGTGGCTGCCAATAAACTGAGCTCATTAATTTTCGTCGTCTCCGCTTGCGGGAGGTCGGGCGCGCGCTTGTATGGCCAGTCCGCCCCTGACGATATTAATGAGGGTAGAAGCGAAATTGCAACAGTGTCGTAAAAAGTGTTTAATGAAGTGTCGCCCCGTCGAGACGTGAAACTAACGGTGAGTATTATCAGCCACTAGGCAACCATTTACCATATAGCATCAATAGATCTAGACTGATAGATTCACTAGACTCGATTTTTAGGTTTAAATGAACGAACGTATATTTACAGGGTTTATTGTTACAGGATCATATTACGATAATTTCATAATGCTGATAAAATGTTAACATAAATGTAATGTGTCCAACTTCACACAATTATGACTATACATATAAAGGATTAATACAATATAATGCAATATTATTATAATAGTAAGGTTTGCATTCCGATAACTTAAGGGCCAGTTCTACGTCTTATGAATAAAGTTTCATATAGTAATTTAACAATTAATGCTATCTCTTGGATGCTTATATTTTTTTCTGCTTTACCATCAAATTTCCTTACAACTAATCCGGTAGAGAATAATCCGTCACGTAATGGGTGACGGGACGTCAACAACACTAAAATGATATTGCTTATCTGGCAGATTAGGCTACTCAGTACTATATCAGTAGTGGTGAAAGCGGTCGAAAGTATTTTTAATAATAGGTAATATATTTTTTTAGAAAATATTGATTTGTTAAATAATTTAAATATGATTATGTTATAAATTAAGAGAAATAATAATCTCCCTTCTTAAATGATTTATTTCCCGTAGATTTTCTGACAACATTTTCAGAACTTCAGATATTAAGAATGTGAATGTTTCAGCTATTATGAAATTTTCGTTATGTTTTTAAATATTATTATTAAAAAATTGTAAAATATTTTCGACAAT
>JAYDZJ010000022.1:3731196-3752027 GCA_034509065.1 Eueides lybia
TTACCAGAGCGAAGAAATGAAAACATTAAATATTTAAATTGAAAATATTAAATATTTCATTTCCTCGATTGGGGATCAAACCCAGAACCTGTCGGTCACAGGCAACGCTTGTGCCGCTGCGCCACGACAGGACTCAATGAATAGTGTACAACATAATGAAATATGGCACATGTAGGGCGTGTTCCACTAGACGATCACAACGCCCGCGCTCACGACCACACTTTATCCCGTCCCACTTGCTTGCGGGCGTTACTGACGTAAACTCAAGTGGAACGGGCTATGGGTGTGTTTTGGGCGTATAGATAAATAATATATATGGTGAGGAAACTAAACAAAAGATTTAAGAGATTAAGTTTTAATCTGTAAAAATAAATTTAAATAATTATTATTTCATTTATATTGAAAAAAAAACGTAATTAGTGTATTTTACTATCTTATTTTATTTTTATTAGCATATTATATTGTATTTATATTATTATCCTACGTTTAAATATTACTAAAATGTCTTTGGCGGCTGTAATATTTTTTTAAGCTTGTTTCGTATGATTATATTTACTTGTGGAAGCACATTTAGCATCCGCTGCAGAAACATCCACATTTACTAACGGACGACGGGGACGGCTAAATGGACGTTTTGGACGTTGTGATCGTCTACGGAACGTGGACCGCGGCCATAATAACGCATATACCTAATCCGCTTGGTGAGGTGGTGCAGCGAGGCGGGCTGGTGCGCGGGCGCGTCGGGCGCCGGCGCGAGCACGGGCAGGCGCTCCACGCTCTCCAGCACGGCCACCAGGCGCGCCGCCAGCGCCGCCCCCGCGCCCCCCTCGCCCTCCGCCCACGCCCACGAGCGCAGCACGCGCTCGCGCTCCGCCAGCTGTCCGGGCGCATCTGGTAACAAATAAATTCAACATTTACTTTAAATATCTAACTATAGTATATTCTTTAAAAAATTTTTTTACTATTTCCTTATCACATTTAACGATTTATATTTTGATAAAATTGAGGCCTGTCGTTGTCCAGCGGCACAAACGTGTGAGTGTGAATGATTGATTGTGGATTTGATCTCCCTTTCCGAAAAAAAATACTATTTAATATTTTAATTGACTATGTACTTAATGTTCCATTTCTATGTTGTATGTTAATGTACCAGAGTTACTGGTACAAGAGAAAGCGCCGAAAGTGGGGAACAGATGTGGAACGAAGTGTTTTAACAGTGAAGCTAAAAAAGACGTACAAGCCATAACACCATGTAAATAATGTACATATATTCACCATTTGGTTGAGGAGATAGCACTTGCAACAGAGCCGATGCGAGGCCTGAGGACTGGAGTTCATAAGCTGACAACAGTTCTTCACCACACAATAGCTCATGTAACTGATCCAGAGACTCCCTTAGTTCGCCACGCCAATCTCCTATTTAAATACAATACAATAATAACTGTTTAGTTAAGCATTCATTAAAATATTTTTGTAATTAACTCGCTTTATCCGTATATAAGGTTGCTATATCTAGCTATGTTAAGATATGTTAAATTTTTTAAGTATCTCAAATTTATCATTTCACTTTTCTCATAATAACAAAAAATAACATTTTCATAAGACAAATTTCATATGTCTTTAGAGTAATCTACCTGTAGGTTGTACGGCGAGGCGCTGCAGACGAGCTAGCAGTGCGCGCAGACGGGCCACGGGCGCGCGCGGCTGCCGGCCCGCCGCGCTCGCCAGGTGCCGCGCGTACAGTGCGCGGGCGCGCTCCCCCACCTGCCGGCACCAAAGTATTATTCAATATCAGTAAAAATATTATATAGAGACCTGTCGTGGCGCAGCGGCTCAAGCGTTGCCTGTAACCGACAGGTTCTGGGTTCGATGCCCAGCTGAGGAAATGAAACATTTAATATTTTCAATTTAAATATTTAATGTTTTCATTTCTTCGCTCTGGTAATAAGGCAAAGTGCGGCGTTGAATTACGCCACTCAACACGCAATGCCTCATTTTCGGCAGAAAGTGGGGAACAGAAGTGGAACTGAGTGTCTTACGCTTACACTAGGTTCCCGAGTTCCCTCTGCCTACCCTGCCTTGTGCGGGATACAGCCGTAAAGCTAAAAAAAAAGTAAAAATATAATCAGTATAAAATTATAACATTGACTTTTTTTTCATTGTTTTGTGTTTTTCAACTAAGTTTTCTTTTAATCAATCAAATCATTATAATCTAATTATATTTCTCAAACCATCAATATCTATGAAAATACAAATCGATAGTAATACAATACATATTGTAATATTGCACGATTTTATTTTCTTGTTTATAAAGAATTATGTAGTTTAAAACAAGTACAAAAAAACCCATCTCAATCTATTGCGAGATCTTACAGTAAAAACAATATCTATTTTAAGGATAAATATCTATTTATTTACAGATATTATATATTATAACCTGTGCTTTTTGTGCTTCAGTTTTAGCAGACAAGCGACTACGAGCTGACGAAGTGTTGCCATTATTAGGAACTGTTACTCTACGATCTGCCCAACCGCTAGCTAATTCTGGACCTATAACATTTTAAAACAATAAGTAAATAATCACAAATGTTTACAATAACAAGAAGTAGACAATATAAAATAACACATCATTGATGATAGCCTAGATGATTTATTACTATTTACAGTTCACCTGATATAATCATCAAAAAATCCATTGATATATAAACACAAAATCTTAGTAAGAGGAGTCGGAAAAAACATAAACATACAAAAAAATTACATTTCACATATGTACCTAAAAATGTTTCAGCTGTAAATGAATGCTTTGTGCCTCTATTCGATTCGAAGATAAATCCTGGCAAATCCTCTCGTAGTATAGTTGTCTGCTGTTGTCCATCAGTATTGTGGATGTGGAGCTCCTTTTCTCTACAAAAAATACCTCAAAATAAATAAATCAAATAAAATAAATTTGTCTTCTATATTGTCTTCTATAGCAATTTATTGCCAGCACACTAAGTAGTAGCTATTTGCAAGCATTTCAAAGAGCTTTAACATTAAATTCAATTAATTTAATTATTTTTACACTGTATCCCGCACATGGCAGGCAGGGTAGGCAGAGGGACCCTGGAAACCTAGTGTGAGGATACTACGTTCCTTAGTTTCCGCAAAATTTGAGGCATTGCGTGAGCGCGGCGTTCAGCGGCGGAACTTAACGCTGCGCATTTCCTTATTATGAGAACGAAAAAATTAAAACATTAAATATATATTTCCTCGAGTGGGGATCCACAACATCTCGTTTACAGTTACAAGCTTGTGCCCCTGCACCACGACAGGCTTTAAAGCTTTAATACAATGCTTTAATTTAAATGTAGATGCTATAGCAATATTTTTGTGTTTTGAATTTATGATACCAACCTTTTACATGACAAAACCCAGTTGCCAAGAATCAATTTAGTTGGGCCTGGTTTAGACAGTATGCTTTGGGGTACGCAATTTTTAACAGATGCTCTCGCCCTTTGGAGTTTATCAATAAATTCACCTCGGTTCTCTGTAAATATTGAACATTTACAATATATCTTTAATGATATAACAACGAAAATAAGCGATACTAGTCTATAATTCTGTACATATCATATGTGTATAGAATTATAAACAATACACACAACAGACTCCACAAGACTGGAAAGTGTCTTCAGGAAAGAAAAAAGATCTCCTTGTTCTCTTCTAATACAAATGTGCAATATGTTACCACTATATTAATTTTGACACTACACAATAATTATCTAGACCGCGTTCCAGTAGACGATCACAACGCCCGCGCTCACGACCACAGTTTATCCCGTTCCACTTGCTTGCGGGCATTACTGACGTAAACTCAAGTGGAACGGACTATACGACCCACCTTATTAGGTGAGTCGTTGAGGGCTCCGAGTGATCGTTAGTCATGACGTCATGAGTGACGTTTTCGCCGCGACCACAACGACCGCGGTCGTTATGTGGGACGGCTAAATGGACGTTTTCGGCGTTGTGATCGTGTAGTGGAACGCGCCCATAATAATTGTAACTTATATCACGAACAAAATTTAGACCCAATTAGGGGTGGACTTCACACTTAGTCGACCCCCTTGTCACATCACTATAATCATACAATAATTAAATAAAAATTAAAAAAAAATCAACTTATTCAGGCTCAATATCCATTAAATTTCACACATTAATTTCTTATACAGCGTGTCACTATACATATACAAATTTTTAAAACATATTTAACATTCGATAAAACTAACTGTCACAACAGCAAATTGCAAACTTATATAGATAAAAATAATAATAATATATATACCTACATAATATTTATCTTAATATAAAACTGTATCTTTAGTTAACAATGTTAAAAGATAATTTAATATCATCTTTGGTTTTATCAATTATGCTCGTTAATATTCTTTTATTTGGTTTGTTAAAGTATAGTTATGAAAAATTTCATCAAATATATAAAAGAGGTTTCTTCATATATAATATAGAACATTGTGTAATATTCTATATTATATGTCAAACAAGTATATAACATTACGGCGTTGAGTTCCGCTACTAGACACGCAATACCTCAAATTAGACGGACAGTGAGATCATCTAACATCTAACAGAGAATGGTCATGAATTCGAACCCACTCGGGGGTATTATTTATTTTCATTTCCTCTCTCTGGTATTTCCCTCTTCCTATCCTGCTTAAAGGAAAAACCAACATAAATCATAAACATAGATTTTTTTATTTTTATATTTTTTCTACAATTTTCCAAGTATCTAAGAACCCAGTGATATGAGTTATCATTCTCTAATTATTCAATCACTTTAGGCAAACTGCATATACATGAGAAATCATATTTATATATTTTAGTATTACACAAATCCAAATAAAAGAATATTTGAACGAACAAAACTTAATTATAACTCGCATCAATACATAAAGCTAATTGACTCGACCACAAACGGCAAGTAAATAATTAATCATAAGATTTACATACATACATAATTTCCATCAATATTTATTTATAACATAAATCCTATAAAACAATCTTAATGTGATATAACAAATTGCATGGAGGTATCATTTGGACTAACATCCATTGTATCATTCAATTGCACTTATATTTATATAATATTTACAAATATTGAAGAAAAAACTAAGGCAAATGCGCAAAGGAACCACAAAAACGCATACTAGCGAATATTACTCGATTTTATAATGTGCGTCGCGCATTTAAATATAGCTACTTATAATTATTACTCTTAATAACTAATTTAATCAATCGATTAACCGCAATGGTTTCATGATATTATATAATAATTTTGAGGCTTGTCGTGGCCCAGAGAACAAGTATGTAACTGTAAACGACAGGTTGTGGGTTCGATCCCCATACGAATAAGTGAAATATTTTATATTTTCAAATTAAATATTAAATATTTTAATTTATTCGCTCTGGTAACAAGGCGAGCGCGGCGTTTAGTTCTGCCATTCAACATACAATTCCTCAAATTCAGTGAAAAGTGGGGACGGAACGGAATGTATTAACATTTAACACTAGGTTCCCAAGTTCCCTCCGCCTTCCCTGCCTTGTGTGGGATACAGCGTGAAGCTGATAGAAAAAATAACGATAATATCTAATGTAATAGTTTTTATAAATCGTCATTCTTGTTAAAATCGTGATTATAATTGCAATGTTCAAACATTTTTTTTTTCGTCTTTACTCATAGTCAACTTAAGAGATTTCAATTGGCAATCGCCGTCAGTTTAATAATAAAAACGAATATTATTAAATTGCATTACGAATTAAAGTTTATGTATTAAGCATTGCCAAAAAATTGTATTGTATATTTTAATTTAAAAGAAAACAAAATCAAATAGACAATGGCCTGCAATGGCGGCTAAATACGGATCTCTAGGATTCTATCGTCACTGAATATTGACACGTCATAATTTTAAAAGCGAAACAAATTTCCTTTATAATTTGATTCACAATAAATTACGTTATTACAATGCAATTAGAAACAAATTGCACTTAACACAGTCATTCATTGAAGCAGGTACACAGATGGTCAACTTTGGCCGCTTTCAAAGAAATAGCAATAACATTTTCATAATTTTCAAAGTATATTGTACTTTCATACAATAATGTAAGAAATAAATTCATTTGTATTCGTCCATGAATCGTTTGCACATGTGAACGAGGTCAATGAACTTTGGTCGCAGGTTTGGATCTAGCGCCCAGCAATCTTTCATTAGGTGGCGGAATATTTCCGATGGACAGCCTTCAGGTATTTGAAAACTGTAAAGAAAAAATAATGTGAATCATAAATTACATAACAAAAAATGCTTATAACCAAATGATCTTTTAATAGTCTAACTTTGGTGACTGTGACATAACTCTAAAAGATATGCCAATTCTTACTTATATTTTTTTGGTTTATATAAATTAGAGAGTATAACTTTTGTCTAGCGTCTAGTAATAAGCTAACAATAATATATTTTTTAGAAATTTTGCAACACAGTAAGTTGGGAAAAATGAGTTGTTTTTTTTGGGGGGAAATTTTATACCAATCAATTATTTGACAGATACAAAAAAATATTTATTTTTTTATAACTTCACTATCATATGCTAAAATTATAGTAAATGGTGTAGTGGAACACACTTAAAAAAAATGTTTTATTCATATTTATTATGAAATATATACATGTGAATATTGATAAAAAGCTGTTCGAATTTCAAATAAGTGATGTAGGTATCAGTGAGTATGTAAAATTTGATGTTTCCTAAATCAGTATGTTTCTTTCAATAGTAAATTTAGCATTTTAAAAGCAATAATTATATGGAATTATCTTTGGGTTGCGGAAATTTGTAAAAATTTGCCTACAAACATACTAACAGCATAAATAAGTTGTAATACTTTAAAAAAAATGTACGTTTTCTAAATAAACATTTTTGTTTCCTAGAGTATAGTAAATATTTACTATTTTTAATATTTTACTATTTTTTATTTTTATATATGTGTCACACTTTAAAATCACCAAAAATATTTATTTACTCATTTGAAATAAAGAGACAAAAAAAAATATTTTTAGAGACAACCAAAATAGTATACGGAGGAATGTTTTATTCCCATTTCCTAATTCTGAAAAGAATTTCTTCTTTTGGCCGCGGCATTAAGGTGTAATAAATAATTAGTGAAGTTAAAAAATATATATACCAGGAAGCTCTCTCACGTGGTCTCTCAACATCGAACTTGGGTACTTCATGGCGTGCGCGTGTAAATATTTCCCACGCGGTGACGCCAAATGACCATACATCACTCTTTGTTGAAAAATGCCACGGCTCAACTGCTGATTCTGGTGCATACCTAGGTAAATAAAATGATGAAAATAAAAAAAAGGCTAATAAAAAATAAATTCTTATGATTTGGTATTAAGATTTACATACAACCGAATTGTCATAGACACTGATTATCATTGTATTATATGTATTTTTAGAACTTGCACACGCGGCAGTACTAGCACACGCGTGTTTTGTGCACTTAATATCTCGCTAGTACTGATGCAAGTGTTTTCTTTTAACTTTTACACGAAGCTATATAGGAACAGACTATAAAAACATCTGTTCAGTAGGTACTTTTATATCAATATTCTAGATATGCAAAAAACTTAGGACACAAAGGTTTTTTAAATTGTATGAGTGTCTGGAGGATTCCCAGTAATTCCCTCTTGTATATACTATACCTAATAAAAACTGAAAACAAAAGCAGGTGTAACGCACTGACACTATATTGAACACTTAAAATGTGTGAATCCAAGTTATTTATAATTGAACATTCGTGCGAAGCTTCAGGTAAAAGCTACTTTGATGTAAAATAATTATACAACGTCGACTTTAAGTGCCTTAGTTGTGGTTTCGATTTTCACTCGGGATAATCAATTATTTTTATTTCCTCGATCTGGTGATCTGGTGAGAATCCGACACACAATAGGCAATGGCAGATATATTAGTATGTACAGCAGGCAATGGCAGATATACTAATTTCCATATGCCCAACTTGCCTATATGCGGGGTACACCGTGAGACACTGAAAAAAAAATCATATCCATACCAATTAATAGGTAACAATCGCTCAGTCTTGATCCTGTAAGCGGTCTCCTCCTTGGGTATGATCCTGGCGAGACCAAAATCTGATATTTTGACATGATATTTGTTGACTACTAAAATATTCCTAGTAGCTAAATCTCTGTGTACTACATTCTTGGCCGACACGTGATCCATACCCTGGGAAATATAATAGAAAAAAAATATTTAGAAAAAACGGTTATTATAAATTAAGTTACTATAACTGAATATGTGTGAAATGTGAATATGTAAATTAAAGAAATAGGTAAAGTTATATGTAACAAAAGTAAACTTTCCAATACTGATGCGTTTAATTTTCTGTCAACTTAAATTTGTATTCTCATTAAGTGTAATAAAAATATCTTCTAACAAAATAAACTCATTTAATTGTAACTTAAATCATCAAGAAAAGTATTAGTATAAAAAAAAAAAAAAAATTCTTACCGTAGCAATATCTTTCGCGTATTTGAGCAAATGAGATATACGCAACTTGTCGCCCTGGAACTTGAGGTAGTAATTAAGGGAACCTTCTTCCAAATACTCCATGACTATCAGAACGTCTGACCCATGGTCCCATGAATAGCCGAGGATTTCTACTATATTTATGTGTTGTAAAGACTAAAAAGAAAATTATTATGTATAATAATTTATATCTTTAATAATAAATATTCAATTAAAATTGTTTTCGTTATGTAGTTTTTGTAAAGTAAGGACTGTCGTGACGCCGAGGCACAAGTATGCGACTGTAAATGTGACAGGCTGTTATTTGATCCCCACTCGAAGAAATGAATTATTTCATATTATTATATTTTTGCTCTGGTAAAAAAAAGCAAAGCGTTGCCTCAATTTCTGATACACGCAATGCCTCAAATTCGGCGAAATGTGGGAAATGGAACGGAGTATCTCAGCACTAAATTCTTCCTTTCCAAATTCCTTCTGTCTACCGAGCCATGTGCGGAATATAGGGTGAAGCTAAATTCTAACGTCAAGCTAACATTTAGTACTAAATAATTATTTGTATAATAAAATATATTCTTAATATTGACTAATAAGTTCCAGCAAAGTATGTAGAATAATATAAATAGATAATTATATAAAATACCTTCATGATTTCGAGCTCATTTTTAAAGTCTTCATAAAGGGTACCATTCCTTTCAGAGGCTTGTCTAGTTAATTTCTTAACAGCAACTTCTTTTCTTTGAGATTCTTGGTTGTCCCGTTCCATCCAACCTTTAAATACATGGCCATAATTGCCCTGTAATAAAAATATGTAAATAAAAATATGTAAAATAACCTTCTAAAATGTTTATTGAATTATAAATTAATACCCTTGCGTCACGATAGGTCTCATAATATATGTATAATAACAATATAAAATCATAAATAAATTTCCTGCACAGAACATATTTATTAATGTAATAATACGCAACAAAAATAAACCTACACGGCAGTCGATAATAAAAAAAAATCATCCATAAACAAAACACATACACTGCCAATTTTCTTAGTAATGGTGACCAAATATGTCTTGCCCTGCGACACGATGGATATTATTATACACGCTCACTAAATCGGACCACACGTAAGCAGTCGAAACATTGTTTCTACTGTTTTAATATTTTAAACAAAACACATACACTGCCAATCTTCTAAGTAATGGTCACCAAATAGGTCTTGCCCTGCGACACGATGGATATTATTACAGCTGACAGATGTCGACGCGCTCACTAAATCGGACCACACGTAAGCAGTTGTAACATTGTTTCTACTGTTTTAATATTTTAAACAAAACACATACACTGCCAATCTTCTTAGTAATGGTGACCAAATATGTCTTCCCCTGCGACACGATAGACTCCATGAGGCGGGGCGCGGACCCGCCGTGGTCGTCGTCGGGGAGCGCGCACGCGCACGCGCTGCCGCGGCTGCTGCGACTGCGCATCTCGCTGCGGAGCGCGTATGTTAGCGCGTTCATGCTGTCTAGCGAATTGGAGCTTTTGTTATCTGCGAACTGAAATTGTATTGTTTGTTAGTTACATAGAGGTGGGTAAATTTATAACTTAAATATTCCTAGACTAATAATCTATATCTTAAATATGCGTAGAGGCCTGTCGTGTAGTCTCGCGAATTGGAGCTTTTGTTATCTGCGAACTGGAGTTGTATTATTTGTTAGTTACATAGAGGTGGGTAAATTTATAAATTAAATATTCCTGGACTAATAATCTATATCTTAGATATGCAGAAGCCTGTCGTGTAGTGGCACAAGCGTGTGATTGTAATTGATTGGTTGTGGGTTCAATCGCCACTTGAGAAATGAAATATTTAATATTTTCAAGTTTAATAATTAATGTTTTCATTTATTCGCTCTGGTAAGAAGACAAAGTGTGGCGTTGAATTCCAATACTCTGAACCCATAATGCGTCGAATTCGGCGGAAAGTGGAATATTAGTACTGTATCACATGGCAGCGCGATTCTAGAATATTATTTGTAGAAATACTTTTTTTTTAATTAATGAAATATTTTACAGCACTTTACAAAAAATATACCTAGGAATGAATAAAGATATGGATTTAATTGTATATGGATTTTTTAAATCTTTATTATTCTTATTTAATATGAAGCCATTCTACGTCACTCTGTAGTATATGTTATATATTTGTTTACAAGACCGTATAACGTCATATCGTAACTGTTTGGTTTTGACTGCTTACTCACATAAGCAAGAATACTTATTTATAGGTAATTTTACAAACTTTTGCATTTTCTGATGATATTCAATAGTCTCATGATAAGATCGTAACAGAACTAGAATACAATATTTTAATTAAATAGTTTTTTGGTTGATTAATAACAATTTTAATGAATAATTAACTAAAAATAGCCTACACTTGATTACCAAATTGCTGATTTGCTTTGTAAATGATATCACAGATTATCAAAGAAACAAGAGTAAACTAATATTAATGACGGTACATCAATCTCATTGAGAAACAATAGTTATAGGTTCAATATTCATTCGGAAGTATGATCAATGATCATATCATCTTCGCTCTTTGGTAGAAACATAATGTCTTGCATAATTGAGTGAAAAGTTCCTCTTGCATACAAGAAACTGTTTTTTTTAAACTGTAATTAAGTGAATTTATACTTACACCATTGTCATACTGATCGGACATAGTGCCATTCATTGATGGCGCACTGCTATCTACTGAGATCAATGATTTATTACTTCCAGCGTCACTTAATTCACTTGGTATAAACCTGTCACCTAAAAAGATTAAAGATTTTTTTAGTAATTAAGGGATGGAAAAAGTTAAAGACAATAAAACCGTAAATTATAGGATAAAAGGCTAAATGCCAGAGTTTTGTTATCAATATATATAAAATATTAAATATTTTGTAAGGGAACCCTCTAAAATATTTGTTTTTCTGTACTAAATTGAAAAACGTACAAAAATTTGAACGAAGCAGGATTTGAACGAATGGCTTAGTTGGTCAGGCAATGGCTTGGACGGTTACCAAGAGGCGTGAGTTCAAATCCTGCTTCGTTCAATTTTTTATAAGTTTTTAAATTTAGTATCTTTCATTCATAAGTGTGGAATAACACTTAAAAAATTGTAAAAATTGTAATACTGTACTTTTGTATCTGTGAAGATGTCAACTGAATTCGTGACGGACAGTGGAGATTTAATTCATATTATTATTAACAACTTCATAATTCTCCAATGAAATATTTAAAGAAAATCATGTTAGTTAATAAAAAAAAATATTTTAAAACTATAGCAATTAAAACTTACTAGATACAGTTTCAGCATGTTCCATGTGATCTAGAGAAATCTTTGGCTCTTCATACTCATGCAATGGTACATATTCTGAAATTAATATATTTACTAAGTTAAATATAGCACCCAAACAAATTTACAGTCAGTGATTACTGTATTATAATATTCCATAAGGTATCCATAGTTCATCAATAGCAATTAGCACCACCATTAAAATGAAATTATGAAACAACTTTATGCTATCTACCACAAACGGAATCTATAATTAGGATTTTTCTAAATTTTCTAACGCATATTAGCTTTACGCTGTATCCCGCACATGGCAGGATACCCAGAGGGAGTTTGGGATCCTAGTGTTAAGACACTCCGTTTCATTTCCGTTACTCGCTTTCTGCCGAATTTAAGTAATTGCATGTTGAGTGGCGGAACTCAACGCCGCGGTTTTGCCTTATTACCAGAACGAAGAAATGAAACATTAAATATTTAAGTTGAAAATATTAAATATTTCATTTCCTCGAGTGCGGATCGAACACACAACCTGTCACAGTCACACGCTTGTGCCGCTGCGCCACGACAGGCCTCTACGCATATCTAAGATATAGATTTAGGAGTCTAGGAATATTTAAGATATCAATTTTTTCACCTCTATGCAACATATGATTCATGTCTCGCATAATCTCCTGCGGTCGCAGCGGATCGTTGTTCCAGCACTGACGCACCAACGCCCACACTTCGCCCGGACAGCGCGCCGGGCGGAGCAGTCTATCTCCCATTTCATAGCTCTGGAGATGTGAAAAATGAAAAGAAAACTTATAAAGGTATAATAAGTTACATGGGGACGTTTTTTTAAAAAAAAATTTGTCAGCTTTACGCTGTATCCCACACATGTCAGTGTAGGCAGAGGAAACTTGGGAACCTAGAGTTAAGACACTCCGTTCTACTTCTGTTCTCTACTTTCCGCCGAATTTGAGGCATTGCGTGTAGAGTAGCGGAACTCAATGCCGCTCTTTTTATGCCTTATTCCCAGAGCGAAGAAATGAAAAGAATGCCGCTGCGCCACTACAAGTCTCAACTTAAAAAGAAAACTTGTATATGATATTGCATAGCAACATGTTTTATAATAAATAGATATTTTCTCTTTGATATTTTCTACAATAAACAAAATTAACCTTGCTCTGCTAAAAATTACAATATTGCTCTTCAAATACGATGATAAATACAATACATACATGCAATCATACAAAAAAATACTAAAAAGGACACTAAAAATTTCCATTTATTAATAAAAAAATAGTAAACAATTAATATCGAAGAATTTACAAATTTAAGTAATGGTAATAATATAAATTATCATAAACATTACTTTTCTTTAATGTACAACGCCATCTATCATAAACATAACTAATATTAAAAAAAATCAATAACTATAATATAAAATAAATTTCAATAACTCACTCTCGCTGTCAACACAGGATTGGTATCCGCAGGGGACTGACCATAAGAGAACACTTCCCACAAAGTAGTAGCGAACGCCCAAATATCGCCAACTACTGATCTCTTAGCCAGATTCATATCCGAGAAAAACTCTACAGGCATCCAGTGAACGCTGAGAAAAAAAATTATTACCTATTTATTGGAATACTGTTTAGTATCTACAATTTCGTTCGCAAACTTCGTCATTTGCATTAAAGCGTTAATATTCTAAAGATTTTTTTTATTAATGTGACATTGGTAAAAGTGAGTGATGCCTCAATCATGGCCCAATGAGTTTTACGAAACAAACAGACAGACAAATATATTTTATAACCACGACAGACAAGTACAGTACGGTACGAGAAGAGGCCGCCTAAGATTAATTTTACTCTTAGCTTCACGCTACATTTTGTACTTTGGGCTAGGCAAGAGAAACTCGAGAATCTAGTGTTAATAAATTTCATTTCCATTCTGTCAAATTTGAGGGTATCGTTTAGTGTTACGGGGCCGAACTCAACTTTTTTTGATAAAATCTTTGTTGGCATAGTTAAAAAATGAAATAAATAAATATAACATTTTCTCAAGTAGGTATTGAACTTGCGCCGCAATAATCCTCAATAAACAATATTATTCGTTTTTCCAGCTTCACACTGTATCCCACATATGACATTTTGGAACCTAGTATTAAAACACTCAATTCCACTTCCATTTTGAATGAAACACTTTTGAACAGATTAATCGCGTATATTGATTTTTATACATTTTTGGAAACCCGACGTTTCGAACACTTTACAGTAGTCCGTGGTCACGGGTAGACGTGTCTACCCGTGAACACAGACTACAAAGTAATCCGTTCAAAAGTGTTTCATTCAAAATGTGTAACAATGGCGAAAATCAAAGATTCCACTTCCATTCCTCACTTTTCATTCCACCAAAATGGTTGAACTCAACGCCGCACTTTACCTTATCACCAGAGCGAACAAATGAAAATATAATTAATAATTAATTAATATATACTTAATTGTACACCACATAGCAGAAAAGCAGAAAACAAAACTCACACATACATAAAAATTAAAATGTACAACAGGCGACCTTATCGCTATAAGCGATCTCTGCCAGGCAACCTTAAGGTTTAGGAGTTCACGAAAACGGTAGGGAGTGTACTTGCTTAGTGAAAGATAAATATACAAATATATATATAAATAATACATAATACATATATACATACATACATACATGCATAAATACATACATACAAACATACATACATACATAAATGCGTACATTAACATACGTATACACAAATACGTATGTATTTGTGTATGTATATATTTACACAAACATGGATACACATAAATATTTACCGTATACATTACCACATAATATTACGTTAACCAATAATAATAAAAAAAATAAAAAAAAGAATAGAAAGTTAGCTTATGTAAGTTCGTATATTAAATAATGTCAAGATAAAATAATTATTGTAAAATAAAAAATAAATAAATAAATATAATTTCCCCGATCAAACTCACAACCTATCTTTCACAGTAACACATTTGTACTGTGCCACGACAGGCGTAATTTGTAATAGTAACTCACTCCTGCGGCGTGTAGTGCCTGAGCGAGGGCCCGCTGAGCTTGACGAGCAGGCGGTCGGGCGTGCGCGCGGCCACCAGCAGGCGCCGGCAGCGCAGCCCGCCGTGCACCACGCCCGCCTCCGACAGGTCCCACAGCGCGCGCGCCAGCCCCGCAGACACCTTCTTGAGGAGGAGTGGCTTTATATCTTCCGAGTGCTCCCTGAAAGTGATCATGTTAATTACAATATCATACGAGTGCTGTTGGCACTAACCTGTAGAATGAAATGGGTACTTTCAAATGACGATGATCTTTTAACAGAACAACCATAGATTGTGCAGCGATGGGCGGAATCTTACAAGGAGATGTATGAATGTGATGATGCCTCTGCTTCAAGTCATAGCGACACGCTGAATCTTAATGTAGCTGTGTAGAAGTTGAGAGTGCAATACGAAGTTTGAAATATGGTAAGGCACCGGGAGCAGATGGAGTTACTGCCTAGATGAACAAACATGGTAAACCACGCGTCTTGGACCTGTTTTGGTTCTTGTGCAATTTAAGCTGAAAATCGGGAGAGGTCCCAGACGATTGATGAGGCATGCAGTCATCGTGCTTTTGTATATAAACTATTAACGAAAAGAATGCAAGATAGACCCAAAAGACTGTTGTGGGAGGCTTTAGACCTTTAAGAGGGCGTATGGATCAGATCCTTTCCCTCCGCATAATCACGGAAAACTTTTCGGCAGTAATCCAAAAAGTTTTCTGTGCTTTTGTCGACCTGGAAAAGGCGTTTGTTAGGGTTGTAAGAAAGAGATTATGGGAGATACTGCCCCGGTACAATGTGAGCTGATCGCTACAGGTTTTAAAGTATTTTTTACAGTGATCACTCCTGCGTGCAAGTAAGAGCTGGCATCTCGCCTTGGTTGGACATCTAATCGGGTGTTAAGCAAAGTTGCGAAATGTCAGCTTGGTTGTTCAATTTATATTTGGGCAATTGTCTTCAAGGAGTGAGACAAACGGACAGGGGAGTGAAAGTAGCTACTTTGAATATAAATTGCCTACCGTACGCAGATGAAGCATCATCAGAAAACGAGTTACAGGCATTGGTTACCACTCTGAAAGAAGAGTGTGTAAATAATGGTCTAAGCTCTTAACCTCAGAACCTTCGTCATTCGCATTTAGGGAATAAGACGAAGGTTCTGATATTTAAAAGAAATGAAAGGACCGAATCAGTGTAAATGATAAGATATTAGAACAAGTAAATGAGGTAGTATATCTGGACACGTACATTTAGCAGAGAAGGAAGATACGAAATGGATGTGGAAAGTTGTATTGCTGTCGGCAACAGAGTCAACCGTGCCTTAGCTGAATTTTTGAGACGGCGAAACATCAGCATAACTGCGCGTTTCGCCGTACACAATGCAGACGCTATTGTACGGCAGCGATACATGGGTATTACAGAAGAAGAATGTAAGAAGGATGAATACTGTAGAGATGCGATCTCTTCGTAGAATATGCGGAGTCAGTTTAGCTAATCACATACCCAATGAGGAGATACACAGAATGATATGTACTAGCGTGAATGTAACAGAGAGAATGAAGAAAAACGTGCTCAAGTGGTTTGGCAAAATAAATTTATGAAGGAAAAGTGAGTGGTAAGAGAGAGAGAAGAGGAGACCTCGGTTGACCTTCGAAAACACGGTATCTACGATACTGGAGGAAGGTAACGAAAAAAGCATGAGGATCCCCCAGAGGCCATGTATCAGAGGTTGATGCCAATGGTCGAGGCGACCGTAACGTTTGTTCCATTCTCACTGCCTACCCCGCTTACCCCGCTAGGGATATAGAGTGAAGCTAAATTAAGTTCTTTTTAAGAACTTATAGAAATGAAACTAAATTAATTTTGTAGTTTCTATACACAATATACTATCATTTAAATTTTTATATATGCCATATATAACGGCTTGGAGGTTACATATATTATTTGTAATGTAACATTGTCCATAGTAGGACATTGTCTAACCTTAAATGCGATGGTTGAGGGTTCTCCTTTTTGAAGAGAACATTCTAATTAATATTTTCATTTCTACACATGTTGTTCACCAAACAAACACAATATTGATTACCCCAACAACGAAAGTCGGTAAAACAGTGACTTAAAACAGCATGTCTTAATTGTAGATTTGCTCTGTGTACTCGGCTAAGCAAGATTAGCGCGATTAACGTGTTTGTTAACATCGAACGTATTTTAAACTGATATATATTTACCTTAAATAAACATCAAAAGGTCCATAGGGCAAATACTCGAGCACCATAGCGGTGGGCGCGCTGAGCGTCACCCCGTACAGTCGCACTATTGCGCTGGACTGGACGCACGCCCATTTGCTGGCCAGCTCAATGAAATCCTATGTACAATATTATACATATATAAATTAGGTTAAATTGATAAAGTTATTATTAAGTAGTAAAAGAATGAGTCCACGTTTTTTTTATTATAAGCATATACACAAAATAAGTTACTGAAGTAAAATGAATCTGTTTCGACTTTTTTCGTATCTTTAAAACTAAAGATATTAAACGAGCTGAAAGTATATAGAGAACTTTTAATGGCATATCACTATAAATATTAAGTGGACTCCATTTAACATTTAAATTTTGAAGGATTGTACATTTCAAAAAGCGATAAAACTATAGAAATCCTGGGGCGACTTATTATTTGTGTGCGCGTACTCGTGCGCATTACCCGGATCATAGTAACTTTTATAGTAATATTTTAACATATTGGCTCATGAAATTAAATAGTATTTTGAGTATTTACTATATTGACCACTCCATAGATATATTTATATTTGTTTACTTAATTTTTCACTTTCAACTTTGTGTATAATATTTTGTTAAACGTAGGAAAGACTGAAATATGTTACAAAAATAATTATATGTATATTTGCATATCGAATCGTTAAAGTGCAAATGGAAGAAGCCACAGGCGGAACTTTTATTTTTTTATATTATTTACTTAAAACAGAAAAAGAATATTTGTTTATCATATAAAAATGTATAATTAATATATTATTGAAATTAATAATACCTTTAAATAGTCATTTGCTCTGTCTCGTTGCAGTGTCTTGAACGCAACTAACAGTTTCTTAGTTTCGTCGAGCCTCCACAACGCTTTGTAGGTAGCGGTTATATTTTCAGAACCAACTTTTTCAGAGCCTGTAATAAAAATTTAAATATTATAATATATTTTGAAGTATTGTTAACATTTTTATTCTTATTTCTAAAGTAAAATGGTAAGATTTTTAAAAAGAAATATAAATCAAATGTACCGGAATTTTAACGCCTCTAGAAACCTACACTAGAGTTCGCCATTAAAGTATTTTTTTTTAGTTTTTTAGAATCACTCTTAATATAATAAAATAATAATTCAGAAAATGTATTTATTATACCTGTATACAACAAAATATCTTTGTTCGGCAGACATCTTGGGCTTTTGTTGTCTTTTAATATTTCTTGCAATTCCGCTTGATCGATACGAACACCCTTCTTTACCGGTTCACCACAGAGAAGTAATTGAGATTTATCTATAATAGAAATATTTTATAGTTATCTTCACGCGGTATCCCGCACCTAGCAGGGTAAACAGAGGGAACTTGGGAACCTAATGTTAAAACCGCTTTCCAACGAATTTGAGGTATTGCGTGTTGAGTGGCGGAACTCAGCACCTCGCTTTGCCTTGTTACCAGTCCGAAGAAATGAAAACATTAAATATTTAAGTTGAAAATATTAAAAATTTCATTTTTTCGAGTGCGGATCGAATCTACAACCTGTTGTGATTAAAGTCACATGTTAGTGTCCCTACACCACGACAGACTTCAAATATTTCATGCTGGTTATAAATATTTTTACTATATGCTGTATGCAACTAGCATTCAGCAGATAGTATTTAGTAGTCCTAGTTACAAGACAATTCCTTATATAATTTAACTACAGCTTGAAGCTAAAACTAATAATAATAGTAATAATAACACATACCATATTCCGAAGGTGGTATACATTCGTTCAGGAAAATCCTGCCTTCAGTGTTTTGGTGACAACTGACTAGCCTTTCAATGCTGAAATACTCTTCTTTATTAAACACATAGCAGTGGCCTATGAACTCTAATCTGTATGTTTCTGTTGTACTGTAATAAAAATAGAATAAAATAGAATACTGTTTATTGTACAGAATACCAATGCAGTCTAATAATAAATTGTTAAAAGTGAAAGTTCTTTTTAATAATGACTTCAACTAATAAGGTAAATTTTGTGTTAAAAATCGTTTTTTATGTTTTTTCAACACCTACTTTATCGAAAATTTATGCAAAAAATAAACTGTTCTCCCGAGAAGCAGCATTTTTTACTTTTAACACCATGCCTAGAGATCCACCCACAAGCACACACACAAAGTAATTTGATATTTTACTAAAAAAAAAACTTAAATAGTACATATACATAAAAATATATTACCTATTCTTAGTGCAAACATCCAAATAAAACACATTGTAGTCATCTTGACATTGTCTCAATATATAACAGCCATGTTTTTTTGCCCTTTTCTCTTCCAATTTTCGGTAAGAAAATGCACCGCTGACATGAAAAAAAACATATTTCGTTAATAATGTATATCAATATAAAAAAAATAATAATAGTACAGCCGATTAGTCGTGACCGCACCGAAATTAGAAAATCTAACAATTTGGTTATTGTTCATTGAAAAATAAATTATAAAATTAGTTAGATATTCTAATCTGCGGAAAATATTTACAGCTATCATTCAGGAAGATCAAGACTCGTCGATCGTACTTTTTGTTTTACTACTTCGGTAGCAGTAAAGAGGTAGTAAAATATAAAGTACGCAGCAGCCAAAATAAAAATTACAGTATATAGTAGTAGTACTACACTGTAATTTTTATTTTGTCATTTTTTTTTTATAATGTTATTACAAAACTTACCCGACAGGTCCATGACATTTTATTCGTTGTAGCTCTTTCAATGAAGGAGTTTCGTCGTCTTTTGAAAGATTGAATGTCCATTTTACCATAAGCCTATAAACGTATATATTTTTAACATTGTGTTCATCTTGATTATATTAATAATATCAACATGATTTATTCAATTCATAAAACAAAGTGATTTATTATTTGGTTCTCTCTCTCTCTATACCTCGCAAAGATATATATTTATAAAAAACAAGATATAATCTGTGTATAAAAATACTAAATGAAACAAAGTACTGACGTCATAGCGTATAAATTAAACAAAAACTACGAAAATAAATACATTCATAATCAATCAATCATAATAACAAACAGGAAGTTCTTAAACAATATACTCTATATCAAATAAGGAAAATAGCATGACATACATTAATGTTCTCAGATAAATTTAATGAATAAAAATATTATGAATTTAATTTTAATATAATTAGTGCTATTTATATTGACGCCGTCGTAGCGCAGTGGCACAAGCATGTGACTGTTATCGAGAAGTTAGTGGGTGCAAATCTAACTCGGGGGAATGAAATATGAATATTTTTATTTTCTCGCTCTGGTAAACTAAACAAAGTGCAGCTTTGAATTCCGCCACTCAACACGCAATGTATGAAATAAAAAAAAAATAGTTTTATTTACCTATAATATCCGTCACAAAGTGATATAAAAGAAGATAATTGATCTTCAGATTTAAATTTAAAAAACAATGGAGTACCCCGCCTGGACACTTCTAGGCAATTATCACCATTTCTTGTTAAATAAATGAGTTCTTCGATAGTACATATATGGAACCACTGAAATAAATATATTATTACAAAAAATTATATA
>JAYDZJ010000022.1:4948896-4962080 GCA_034509065.1 Eueides lybia
AGGTCGTGTTGAAATGAATACATAGTGTACGTGCTAATATAATTTTGACTAGTAAGCACCAATTGACTAACATACATTACTATATCCTTAAAAAATATTTACATATATTTACTGGCTAATAAAATTTAGCCGATACAAAATGTTGGGTCGCTTAAACCCGATTCCATCACCACACCATTCACTATGGATAAAGTTTCACAAGAACAATCTAGAATCTTTTAAATTGTTATGTAGTTTTATTTTTTTTATTCCTATTAAAAAAAAATAAAACAAAAGGAAAATAACAAAACTTTTGAGCGTTAAAAGTTCAGTTCGAGCCCTAAAGTAATGTAGTTTCAATAATATATGTACTATACAATATATAGATTAAGAGTATGTAATATCTTCTGTATGCTATATTTATACACTGAAGCGAATATATTATGTTGGTAATACAATGTTAAGATGCTAAGTTATACATAAAAAGTTATATTCGAAACGAAATATAAGAAATTCGGTGGTACTTATGCTACATTGCTTGCCGAAGATACACCACATTCTCTGTTTTTTGTTCACCTGCAACATTTATTTAAGAATTAATTTAAATATTATTTTTTCTTTATTCACACAGATCATAAATATTAACAAAAAAGTTTCAGTAAATAACATTTTTTTTTAAATGTGTTTTTAAATTATTTATCCGGAATTTTTTTACAATTCAAACAAACAGCCAATCAAAGTGACATTTACAGTACGATCTGTAAGTCGTGGCCGTCCAGAAGTTGGTTTTTACTATAGATTTTTTCCTACCCATTGTACATTCAGTTAAAATTAAAAAAAACAAACCCAACTTCAACAGCCACGATACATTTGACGTACTATAAATATCACTTAAAAACTAAATAAAATAGCAATGAATAATTGCAGTTTTTACATACAATAAAAACAATGATATTAAGTCACTTTAACCATTATATAATTTTATTACTATATACTTAGTCAATTTATATAGTAATCAAGTTCAGTAACAAAACCACAGAGGAAACAGGTTAACATCTTATATGGATTAACGATTTTATAAATGATAACACGCCTTGAGAATAAAATGCTTGGGAATAAATCGCTTCAGGCTATTTCAAAGGTATCATTGTCACATAATGATATGATGTAATTTTTTTATTAAAAAAAAAGACTGAGTTTCTTTCGCCAGTTCTTCTCGAGTCTGAGGCAGTAACTTTAGTGAACTGGTAGTAAATTGTTTGACGTTCAAAAAACGAAGCTTATAACTTCTTATTTTGATTAAAAATATTTGAATTTGGAGATTCACCGTCGATGGTATGACCGGTACAGCGTATACGTTGTCGACTACGATCGACGTATAGTATATGGCGCCCTAAAATTAGGCTTTCTAAAGTTTTGGTCAACAGACAGAAGGGAAATAATTATTATTAGTAAGAAAAAAATCAATCTGCGAAACCATCTACAGCTAAGTTCAGTTCGTCTCACCCGGCCTCATTGTTGTTGTAGGACCATTACAATATGTCATATAAATAAGAAGACCCGCTCGGCTTTGCGATTCGATTTGCGAAAATCGATATTTTCCTTTGTTCAAATTCCCTTTAACACTTATTCTAAAGTAACAAGGCAACATTTTACATATGGAGGTTGTGAACAAGTAGATAGGGAGAGGATTATTTCTTTTTTACAATCAAATCTTTAACACTAATTCCAAAGTACCAGGTTAGCATCTAACATGTGGAGGTTGTGAAAAAGTAGGTAGGGAGGGGATTTTTTCTTTTTTACAATCTCACTTTAACACTTTCTTCAAAGTATTAGGCTACCATCTAACATGTGAAGGTTGTGAACGAGTGGGTAAAGAGAGGATTTTTTCCTTTTTACAATATCACTTAAACATTTTCTTCAAAGTACCAGGCCAGCATCTCACATGTGGAGATTGTGAAAAAGAAGGTAGGGAGGGAATTTTTCCTTTTTACAATCCCTCTTAAATACTTTCTTTAAACTACCAGGCTACCATCACACATGTGGAGGTCGTGAACATATGGAGATAGGAGGCGATTATTTCCTTTTTACAACCTCACTTTAACACTTTTCAAAGTACCAGGCCAGCACTTTACATGTGGAGATTGTGAACGGTAGGGAGGGGAATATTCCTTTTTAGAATCTCACTTTAACACTTTCTTCAAAGTACCAGGCCACCATCTCACACGTGGAGGTTGTGAACGAGGAGGTAGGGAGGGGATTTATTCCTGTTTACAATCTCACTTTAACACTTACTCCAAAGTATCAGGCTAGCATCTCACATGTGGAGGTTGTGAAAAAGAAGGTAGGGAGAGTATTATTTCCTTCTTTTAATGAATTCCCTTCAACATTTACTCCAAACTACCAGGCTACCATCTCACACGTGGAGGTTGTGAACGAGTAGGTAGGGGTGGGGATTAATTCCTTTTTACAATCTCACTTTAACATTTACTCCAAACTACCAGGCTAACATTTCACATGTGGAGGTTGTGAAAAAGTAGGTAGGGGGGGTTTTTTCCTTTTTACAATCTCACTTTAACACTTATCCTAAAGTACCAGGCTACCATCTTACAAGTGGAGGTTGTGAAAAAGAAGGTAGGGAGGGGATATTTTCCTTTTTACAATCTCAATTTAACACTTACTTCAAACTACCAAGCTAGCATCTCACATGTGGAGGTTGTGAAAAAGTAGATAGAGTGTGGATTTTTCATTTTTACAATCAATTTCCGTTAACACTTACTCCAAAATACCAGGCTAGCATCTTACATAAGGAGGTTGTGAAAAAGAAGGCAGAGAGAGTATGTTTTCCTTTTTTCAATGAATTCCCTTGAACACTTACTCTAAAGTACCAGGCTAGCATCTCACATAAGGAGGTTGTGAAAAAGAAGGTAGGGAAAGTATTTTTCCTTTTTTTAATGAATTCCCTTCAACACTTACTCTAAAGTACCAGGCAACCATCTCACATATGGAGGTTGTGAAAAGTAGGTAGGGAGGGGATATTTTCCTTTTTACAATCTCATATTAACACTTACTCCAAAGTACCAGGCTAGCATCTCACATAAGGAGGTTGTGAAAAAGAAGGTAGGGAGGGGATTTTTTCCTTTTTACAATCTGGCTTAAATACAAACTACCAGGCTATCATCTCACATGTGGAGGTTGTGAAAAAGAAGGTAGGGAGAGTATTTTTTCCTTTTTTTAATGAATTCCCTTCAACACTTACTCTAAAGTACCAGGCTAGCATCTCACACGTGGAGGTGGTTGTGTGCGGGGTGTGCGGGGTGGGGGGGCAGCGGCGGCGCGTGCACCAGCCGGCGGTGCGCCTCAGTGCCCGTCAGCGCGGCGACGGTGACGCCCGCCTGGTACGCGGCCGGCACGCGTACGTGCCGCGTGCGCGTGCCCGCCTCCGTCCAGCCGGTGGCACGCCACTCGCGGATTACGTTCGCTACTTGTCCTGTTTAAAATAAGCGGTATTTAGTAGTATTTGAGGCTATTGATATATTTTATTTTTGTTCAGATGAATATGTTACCAAATTGTGTCAGAAAAGGTTTTCTGAAATTAAAATAAAAATAATTATTTATTGTTTCTTCTCACATACAGCAGCGTATCTAATATTCAGACACTTTATTCGACAAGCTTCCGATTATCGAAATGCAGTATTTTGAGAGGCGGAATTAAAATCGAGTTTTATCAATAAATACTACATATGAAAATAAATAATTCCCTCCATTAAGAACTGGACAATATATTTTAACCAAAGAATAATAAGTCACTATGCATCTGAACAGCCAGACTAACACAATTTAACTTAACAAATAAAAATATCTAAACTCACCAAGAACATTAAAAGTATGAAATCGTCTATCAGGTACCACCATTAACGGGGTCAAGTCGGTGTTCGCAGTAAACCTCGCGAGGATATCTCTACTTTTAACTAAAAGTACAGAAGGAGATGTTAATTTTGGCCACAATACTGATTCTCTTATGCATTCTACGGGATTCGTTAAGTAGACTCCATGGGACGAAACCCCAAAGACCATCTGATGGTGCCAAGCATCTGGTATATCGCCTTCGCATCCCATTTGCAAATTTATAGTAAGAATCGGAACTGCACCTGAAATAAATTATAATTATTTGAATGTAATTACAAGTATAATCGACAATTTTATATATAAATTCTCTCTGTCTCAGCTTCACGCTACATCCTGCACATGGCAGAGGGACAGAGGGTACTTGGGAATGTCGTGATAAAACACTCCGTTTTGCTCTGTTTTCGGCCGAATTTGAGGCATTGCATTATACATAAATGAACATTTTAATATATATGAGACTTTTGGAACTAAACAAAATTGTTTTGTTCCTCTTTTTCATATAAACATTGCACACGCATGTACAAACACACACACGCGCACCCATACACTTATACACGCATACGTCGCACTCACTGAAGGAAAATTTTAAGCTATTTTACCTTAATAGTGTTAGGTGTTATGGTAAACTCACTATTTTTTTTTGTAACAATACGCCATCGTTTTTTTTCATTATCTCGCATACTACCCTAAATTATTGAAGAATGAGCTGACTAAAAAATCTCTGGCGTGATGAGTTTTGGACTAATGTTATTATTACTATATCAAAGCAAGTTCAAAAATCCTATAAATTATACATAATTATTGTTTTATAAAGCGTAAAATACCTAATAACATGCTATCATTTTAATTTTTAAATTTGAAACATCACAATTCTTTAGTTACAAAACCCACTTTCTTTTCCCCAAAATACGTTATGTAATACTTCAATACCACACACACACACACTGTTAAACAAACAATCAAACAAACACACACACACACACACACACACACACACACACATAAGCACATACACCCACACACTCGCACAAAATCATGCTACCTTTACATAGGCCGCGTTCCACTAAACGATCACAACGCCCAAAACGTCCATTTAGCCGTCCCACATAACGACCGCGGTCGTTGCGGTCGCGGCGAAAACGTCACTCATGACGTCATGACTAACGACCACTTGGAGCCCGCAACGACCCACCTAACAAGGTGGTTCGTATAGTCCGTTCCACTTGAGTTTACGTCAGTAACGCCCGCAAGCAACTGAAACGGGATAAACTGTGGTCGTGAGCGCGGGCTTTGTGATCGCTTAGTGAAACGCGGCCATAGTCACTCAAATTTCATACTAACCAAGCGATATCCAGTCAGCCAACCAATGGGAGAGTGACATAACCCTCTCCGGGTAAGTGGGGAAGAACCTCGCAGTGACGAGGCCCTCCGACGCCCTCTGGATGCCCGCCACCAGGTCCGCGGCCGTACATCCGGCCACTGCACGAGATAATAGATACCTGTAATCAATATTGATAAAATGTATTATCCTGCATTTATATAATGCAGTTATTTTCTATTCTGGAAAACTTATAAAACATTGAAAGTAGCTGGTCTCGAACCAGTGTTCTTTTGAAGCCGTCCACTGAGCCAACACATTCTTATCATGGCACATCGAAAATCTTATGCATAAAGCTACAATTTATTTATGTTTTTGTATAACTTTTATAAATGTTAAAAAGTATTCCCTTAAACGATAAGGATACTTTAATATACTTAATTTCTTTTCATTTTACCACCTAACAATTTGTTGTCCATCTGTCAGTTTGCGTATCCTTAATTTGTTTCGTCTGTAACGGACTTTTTTTTCTTACGAGGTCATTTAGCAGAAATTAATATCAAATATGCAGGTCTACATTCCGTAAAATGAAGGCTAAAAAACTTCTAAATCGATGCAACCAAAACATTCGATTAATATTATGGTTCATTCTTATCACATATTATATTAAATTCGCCATTCGCATTTCGCGTATTTAAAGCTTATTAATATAGAGTAATTACCGTTAAACTAAGATTCAGAAAAAGTAAGAAGTAAAACTTTAAACAAATGAAGAAAAGACCATATATTGGAAACTGATTGGTACGAATATATCACAGAAAAACCTTTTATGTACTACCAACTTATATGTACAGTTGAACGGCCGTAAATTTTAATTAGTCAACTTATATAACTTGTATGAAATCGTCGGTGGATGAGTCCTACGTACTTTTCATAATATTACCATGAAAAGCATTCACATCCTAACAAATGAAATTTTATGATTTATTTGTAAGTATATAATATATAACGTTATTATAATTTACCTTGGCAATGGTGCATTGTTGGCTCTCAATCTTGTTCCGACAGCTGAATTAATTCTCTCTATATTGACAGGTACGCCCAGAGCTATCTATAGTATGAAACAAAAATATAAATATTAAACTACGCGATCTAGTGATTAATACGAACTTTCTGCTGGTTAATACACCTGAGAAATATTAACAAAGGAAATTCAAACAGATTGAAGAAACCAAAATATATTTAGGTACAAGTCACAAGCGTGTTACTGTAAGTAAACGTGACAGGTTGTGGGTACGATCCCATTCGAAGAAATTAAAAAATTTAATATTTTCTTTCTCTCTCTCTTAGTTTCACGCTGTAACCTTCAAAAGGCAAGCTAGGCAGATGTAACTTGGGACCTAGTGTTTAACACTCCGTCCACTTCTCCACGTTCCTCTGAATTTAAAGCATTACATGTGGAGTTATATTTTTAAATGATATATTTAATATTTTTATTTCTTCGCTCTGATGGCAAAGGAAAGCGCGGCGTTGAGTTCCGCCGCTCAATACGCATTACCGCAAATTCGACGGAGAGCGGGGAACGAAACGGAGTGTCTACGCTAGGTTCCCATGTTCCTCTGCCTTGCCTGCCATGTGCGGGATACAATGTAGAGCTAAAGAAATAAAATAAAGAAGTAGTATATAGATTAACACTATACTTTTACCATTGATCTGCCTTTCATTATGTAAATATAGAAAGACAAATTATTCCCTACTCTGGTCTTATACTCACAATCTTAACATTGTTATTAAATGATTATAATACATTAATATGGTAATTCTAATACAAGTTTACACAGAGGCAAACGGCCAACAAATAGTGGCCACTCTGGAATCACATTTTCAGTCTTTTTAACATCAAATAAAAACTTAATTAATTAATTTTAACATCAAATAAAAATTTTATAAAATTAAATACTAAAACAAAATCTACTATTGCTTTAAGAGAAAATCACTTACAAAAACATTAACAACAGCAGTAGCCCCGCATGCTGATGTGCCAATCTGAGTCACTTGCCTCTCACAGGCTTCTCTTTCCGACCACACCATACAACGAGGGGGTTCCACACAGCACATAGACTCAGACGTTCCAGCTGGTTTGTCTACTGCAAACTGTATAGCATATATTGTTTTTTATTGCCAAATTCTAATTAGATTCTTTTGAAATAGTAGCATGTTGATTTACTAATTAATATGTTTAATAAGGATTAATTAATTTATTTTCTTTGTTCTTTTAGTCTACATTTTGCTTTCCAAGTATGTGTAAGCTTATTTTGAAAAATGGTTTTGAAAATTATATTTACAAATTTCACACTCCGCTCATTACTTGATTTGGAAACAATGTATATTGTAAATTTCCATTAATTTTAATTTCGTATTTATTTAAAAGTTTATCAAATTAAAACTATTGAAATGATAAATTATTTATTTCAAAATTGGAATAGCTGAAAATAATTTGAGACTGACTGCAAGCACTGGTATATGAAAAATATTAGCCGGAGTGCCTTCAGTATGTATCTTGCACTTACATTACACACAGAGAAAAACATCCAAAAATTCTACAGAATTGCCTTGCAAAACTATTCTAACATTCATCTGAAAAATTATTTATTCACTCTTTTTTTAGTATTAATTAAATAACAATATTAATTAATTAAGTAGAATAGATTCAGCAACAGACTCAATTTGCAATAAGAAAATATCTAATTATACAAAAAAAAACAATTTGAAAAGTTTTCTACAAATTGCTTTCTTTAATAGAAGGTATTCTACAAAAAAAATCACAATCAAAAAGCGCAAACATCACATAAAGATGTTAATATTGCTAATATTTTTCACAGATACAATCAATTAATTTAAAAAAATATGATTGTAAAGTTTCTATACATTTTATTTAACATAATTAAGTATTGCCAAAGTGATGTTATCTAAATTTTATAAGAATCTGTACAAACAAAAGCACACCCAAAATAATATTTTATTAACACATTTTCATTATAGAACATACCATATTTGCTGCATCGTGACTTTCAATGTCTGCTTTAGTCTTCTCAGTCATAAGCTTCTTAGCCATAGTGAGATGAAACAATGACGATGATAAATTTGATGAATCAAAAGTAGGCCTTTCTCCTTGATTAATTTGATATGCAAAAGGTGCTTCAGTGTCCTCATCATCTAAAATTGCACACTTAAAGGTAAAAAGCATGCATTTTATTTAATAACTATTTATCAATTTTATATGGATAAAATACAGAGTTAAAACAAAAAATGTATAAAATATAGTATTTTTCATTCAATTTTAAGATAATAACTATATGAATAACTCACAATTTAAAATTTCTCTTGGTGATATTAAATCACCGCTGGAAACATGATGTGATACACAATGGTTACTATGCCAATGTGCCATAGTCCTCCTCACCAATAACTGTTCCCCCCGAACATTAATATGATTGATATAGGGCCCAAATGCTTGCACACCTCTTGCATTATCTGGTATCTCTTGTATTATTTCTACACGACTAGTAGATGGCACATTATGTTGAGCTTCTTCTTGAACAGAAACTGATGCTACAGCTATGGGATGCTGTGGAACTTGTGGTGGTATGTATTCAGGTGATGTTCCCCTTATAACTGGTTCATTCTCCTCGGGCATGTTGGCTCCATCAAGATCTGTATCAGATGTGGAAGCATCTTCAGTGTCCACTTCACAAGAGGGTCCAGGATCAAAGTCCATTTCTAAGAAATCCATGTCAGGACTAGATGCACGAGAGTTTTGTTCTCTAACATTACCACCAGCTGGCTGGCCAGGTGCATATGCTGGAGGTATAGGCAGATGTTTATCAAGGGGCAGACCCATATCCAAGCTGAAGAATGAACTTGGCAAATCTGCTAAGTGCTCTCCACCTCTGTATGTGTAGATGCAGCCATCTTCTGAGCCTAGAGAGTAATCATCATTACCAGTGTCACTTGAACTATCATCTGCATCCATGTTTGTTTTATTCAACTTCAAAGTTGATGGCCTTTTCCTACTCTCTCTAAGACTACTTGGTTCACCGAAATCAAAAGCTTTGCTAGATGATACTCCACTTGTAGAGGGAGCATTCATATTGTAATTAAGAGAAAGACCAGCTGATTCTTGGCAAACTTTATGTTTATGACATTGTTTCTCTTGATTAGATTCTATCCCATTATCACAAATTTTATCTGGCTTAGTAGCGCTTACGTGATCTAACTGACTATTAGATGAGTTCATTGTGGTAGATGATACAGAACTATTTATACTATGCTGCTGAAAATTACTTCCCAAAAGTCTGTTTGATGAGTGTCCAGTATCATTATTGGTCGTTATATTGGTGTTTCTCTGTTTGGAACCATTGTGTGGACAAAAACTTAAATCTGTTTCATGTGACATTGATGTAAACACATTTTCATCGCATTCACCTTGCCCTCGTTGTTTTGATATGCCCTTGCGACTGTTACTTGTTTCACATTCACGCTCATGTTTATCTCGATTCCTAACCGAATCAGACTCCTCTTGAGGATCCATTGCAATAAAAATTATACATTAACAATAGTCGGCATTGTCCAATTTAAGGTTACTCAATATTATAGTACACTTCTGTGATATCTAAAAAAAATAAAATTTAAACAATTCATTAAACTAAATATTACAAGATTTAGATATGCTTTTACGTCTTTGAAATATGTTAAAAACTTCACATTTACGACGAAATAAGAAAGTATTGAATTAAAAACAAACCAATTCTAACAGACCAATTGACAGATAATAGTCTTAAATAAAGTGTTGTAAGTTAAGAAAATTCATAATATTTCCTCCAAGAAAAAAAAAACATTCATAGCATACATAGACCGTTTTTCAAATTATGAAATTCGTATGTCTATGACGTCACATGTGACTTGACTAGTGCTTACTCTGAAATATTAATAAAGCTGACAGACGTTGGCGCGCTCACTAAAACGGACCCTACGTCAGCAGTTGAAACGTCGTTTCTACTATTTCCATAAGTCCAAACAGCAATCTCTACGTCTATCAGCTGTATTAATAATACGGACCCATTTTGAGTGCTTACGGATTCAACAACTTAAACATAACAGAACAGAGCATTTTTTGATATAAACATGAGTGGAGTATATAGCGTTGAAGATGGCAAATGCTTGTATTTCAAGCATTTTTCGCAATCGAGGAAAATAACGATAGAGATATTGACGTGGAACGACATAATAACGAGAATGCTCACGATGCTAACGTTCCGACCCCTCAGTACTGTAAGCAATAGTCTCGTCATATATGACTTCATAAGCGCACGAATTATATCGCAAGTTGGTGCGCTATGAGCGCCGTCGGCACAATTTGGAAAACGGCCATAGTAATTGGTATAATTAAATAACTTTAGTCTGTGGGACTAGTAATGTCAATTGACAATTCTATAAATTTTACAATGACACACTGAATCTTCTCCATCTGTAAGATTATTAAAACTGCGTCTTATACAATACAAATTGTGTTATAATAAGTCAGTCTAGTGCTTGTAGTGATAATAATCAACTTCAATCCAAGGAACATTTGTTATAATGGCGTACGCTTACTTATTTAAATATATCATCATTGGTGACACAGGTATTGATTTTATTCCTTGAATATTTTTCGCTAACTAGCTACACCACTTTGTGATGAAATTGTTCTTTGTCGCTTAATAAAAATGCATATACGTATCTTATATATAAATTATAAAACCACGCTACTCGTTGCTTAAATATAATGTGCTGAAAAATTACAAAATACCGAAAGTCGACATAGATATTGACTATTGTCTTCCGCCTACGCTGATATGTACGGCGTAATGAATGCGACAAATGTCTATACGTTAAATACAGTTTAATTTGAAAAACGATTAAGTTTACTAACACTCATCATAATTTATTAATTTATGATTCATTATAAATAAACAAAGAAAACAGATCTACCTTAAAATATGTCAATATCTGATTACTGGTCAAGGCCTTTCTTTGTGTTTTTTATATGATAACGACAAATACAAGGTATTTACTGTGTTGAAAAACATTTTAAGAAGGAAAATATTTTTTATTTAGGTGTGGGCAAGTCTTGCCTCTTGCTGCAGTTTACAGACAAAAGGTTCCAGCCAGTACATGATTTAACTATTGGTGTGGAATTTGGGGCCCGCATGATAACCATTGATGGAAAGCAAATAAAATTGCAAATTTGGGATACTGCTGGACAGGAAGCATTTAGGTTGTAATTTTTTTTATATCTTTGAAAAAAAATATTAATATATCTATAATTTACAAAGGAATTAACAAAATATAATAAAAGTAATGAGATTTTGTAAGATTTAATAATATTTATATTATGATTGCACACAATGAATACATTACATTATCACCAGTTTGGATGTAAACAACTCATACACAGCTTCGAGTACTACCAGTTAAATCCATTAGGACACAAAAGATTAGTTAATGTAAAATGTATCTACTACTTTACTCTACTCAGCTTCATGTTGTATCCTGCACATGGCAGGGTAGGCAGAGGGAACCTGGGAACCTAGTGTTAATTCACTCAGTTCACCATTATCCGCCGAATTTGTGACATTGTGAATTGAGTGGCAGAACTCAACACCACTTTTTGCCTTGTTACCAAAGCTACCTTGACCTTTACCTTGTTACTATTTTACTCTGTCAGATCATTTATGCCAACATTTGTTGTTGCCATTTGAACAAGCAATAGATATAATATAGTTTAATACAAAGTTATTGTTTATCAATATATGATATAATATCATTCTGATATTCTTAATACAGGTCAATCACTCGGTCATACTATCGAGGTGCAGCTGGAGCATTACTTGTGTATGACATTACTCGACGAGATACCTTCAACCATTTAACTACATGGCTAGAAGATGCCCGCCAACATTCCAATTCTAATATGGTTATAATGCTTATTGGCAATAAGAGGTTAGAATAATTTAGTTTATATATTTATTTAGTATTTTTTTATCCTTAAGTTTTTTTATTATACAAGGTAAGTAGACAAAAACTAATAATAATAAATATTTTATAGTTATACTCCATTTTGCAATAACAGTTTATTTAGAATATATGGTTATTTTAATATATAAAGCTGGTATCTGTCTGTACTGAGGAGATTAGAATGAATAATTGTTAATTTTTGGATTGATGAATGAATAATTGTTAATTTTCCTTTGATGTCACAAAATCATAAAAACAAGTGTTCATTTTCACCACATAACTGAAAACTCCAACGTTGATAAAAAAGGGTATAGGTAAGACATTGTCTTGACCTATGTCTTCTCTTTTTTGGTTACCCTATTTGAAAAAAGAAGTTAGGAAATTAAAACATTTTAAAAGCAAAAAAATCTCCTAATAAGATTCTTTTTATCCTAAGTACTTTGTCTATAATTATTTTCATATAAACATATTTTAAAGTCTATCTATATACATGAAAATACATATAAAAAAGGCATTTAATAAAAAGTCAAAATATATTTTATTGTATACTTTTATTTATAACTAGCGACCTGCTTGTGGCTCCACCTGTTTGAATTACACAGTTTTATGTACTTATTTTAATTACTTTCGTGTTATAAGAATAACCAACTGAAACATTAGCTAAATTCTTAAAAAAAGTATAAATTTTATTAAATTACATATTTTAAACTAGCATAACTTTTTCTATTTACTTACTGAATAAAATAAAATTAACTAATACTTAGTTTTGTCCCTATATGTTTTCCATGTACAGAAAGTAATTAATAATAGATCTATTAAAAATAGTTTTTTTTAAAAGTCTATGAGGGTGAATCTTAGTTCGGAATATATTTTTCACATTTTTATCGAAAAAAGTTAAACCTTTTGGCACAGCAATTATTTT
>JAYDZJ010000022.1:6170243-6183318 GCA_034509065.1 Eueides lybia
CTAATTTAATTAAGTGCATTATGAGCATTATTGTATCTTAATAGACGGAAGATAGCAAGTCAAATTACATATCATATCGAAGTTGTATATAGTTAAACAAAAAATACAAAAGTAAGGCCAAGAATGTAACTGAAAACGCGAAAGGTTCTGGGGCTCGATTCTCACTTGAGAAAATACAATATTTATTATTTTCATTTCTTCACTCTGTTAAAAAGGCAAAGTGCTGCATAGAGTTCCGACACTCAACATGCAATGCCTCAAATTCGGTGAAAATCGGGGAAAAGGAAGTGTCTTAACATTCGGTTTCAAGCCTTCTTTGTCTATACTACTATATGCGGAATACAGCGTGAAGCTGATAAAATATAATAATATAAATATATTTTTACTATATTTAAAGTGTTATTCCAAACTAAGGATATAAAATAAAGAAAAATGTATATTTATTTTTTATAATTAGGAGCTTAAAAAAATGTATAATATAAACATAGTAATAATATTATTAATAATTACCATAATTGTACATGGTAACTAGGCTTAGTTATATATCTACCTAGGTTATATAGTATACATTGCTCTGGACATTAATCCACCACAAGCTTTAAATTTAAAATATAATTAGTAAGCTTATTAAAACTAAAAACCATCCAAAACAAAAAAATATTTATAAAATATTAAAATGTATATTTATAGTCGTATAATTGATTTTTCCTATCAATACTAACATCAAACAACTAGAGAACTTGTATGGTTGAGTACATCAATCCAAGGAACACCAGGTTTGGATGGAAGCATTTCTTTTAGATCATTTATTTATCTATATATATATTTCACGTAAACCCATCGAATCAGAGTTAGCTGGGCTCTTAGAATGTTTGATTTTTTTCCATTTGAACTCACTGGCAAAACCCTAAGCAAACGTTGACGACTACAAAATTTAGTCTTGATCTCTTATTTCTCTATCTTTTTAAATTATAAATATGACATTTTTAGAGGATGGATGTTTGTTCCATATTCACGCGAAAAGTACTGAATAGGTTTCGGCTAACAGTATAATATCTTATATTCGTTCATAAAATAACACAAGTTAAAAATTATATAACATTTTATATAGGTTGGCTATAACAATGAAATTATATAGTTTAAGAGGGCGAGGCTGTGTGTATTTGGGACGCTCGTGTAACATATATATCTTATGAAAGTAAGAAAATTTAGCAAAAACAAAACTTATCAGAATGAATGCCGTAATCCGATGTATGAAACACATAGTAAAGTGATTTATGACTGCGGAAAAACCCCCATCACTTCGGCCTCTAAGTGTCAACTTTTGAAAGAAGAGGGTCTTCTATTACATAACATCTGATCCGGACACTGTGCTAGTATATATTTTTCGTTTGTTTATTAAATTTATCGAATTGTGTAGAAATAAAAATAATTCCGTATATCAAGGAGTTTTACATTATGTCCAAAAAATATATTTTTTAATACCTATATAATTCTAGTATTCTCTTATTTTCTATGCATTAATCCCGGCCAGGGTCTGCCTTCCTACTTAACGTAATCTACTTTGCACGGTCTTTTACGTCCTCTGCGGTTAGACCATTGGCTCTCATGTCTTGCACCACGACACCCAACCAACGCTTTATTGGGCGTCCGGAAGGTCTTACTTCAGGGTCATATCAAGGCACTTGCGTCCGACATAGTTCCTAGGGCGGCGCGCACACGTGGCCATACCATCTCAGGCAACGTTCTTGGAGCTAATCCACTATATTACGGACTCCAAGACTGCCTCGAATAAATGTGTTACGTATGCGGTCAAAGCTCGTTACACCGCATATCCACCTCAGCACCTTCATTTCCGTGACATGAAGCTCCTGAGTGTGCCGAGATAGTACTGGCCAGCATTCGAACCGGTCGAACGATGCTCTTGGTTTAGGTGGTGGGTCGTGATAAAGACTACGCAGATGCCGAGTATTCAGCAGCTCCTGAAAGCAGCCCTTCCATCTCTCCTTCACAGAAGCAACAAAGATTACAGAGCAGCATGCCCTGAGAATCTTTGACGCAAACACATTTTGCGATATCTTGCGTCGCTTTATCCCGGGCATGTGCCCTTTATGTGCTCATTTGTATATGAGCTTCTCCCTCTCTCCCTCCCCTCCACAGTTTTAATATTATTATATAATCATATAATGTTCTTATCATATAATGTTGATAAACTCTTACTGCGGGCTCTGCCTACAGCTGACACGGCCGCAGGTGTAGGACGATGTGCCTACGCATCGTTTAGCGGCGACGCCTTAGCCGTACCCAGTTTCGTACTTTCCATTTCCATTAAAGTGGCGGTTGGCGGTTTTTAAATGGAGCGACTGCCATCTGACCTCCCAAACCCCTTTACAAGGAAAAAGCGGCAAAGAGAGGGTATATATAAAGAGAGGGTATAGGATAGAATTGGTTAAAATGGGGAGAAGGATAGTTAGAAGGGAGGGACACCACTTTTATGGACAGGACGGAGGTATAACAGTGGTGACTCGAGGATCCGGGGTCGCGTACCCGTATGCCGAAAAACAAATATGGGACATATATATGTCAGGACACCCTCTGGATTATTGATATAAAAAGAATACCTAAATTCATATGTTAAAGGAATCATCAATTACCGTTACGAAAACACAACAGCATCGTAGTACAGTTTATTTCCTAATCACACAAATGACAAAACCGTTCGGTTTCCGCGGCATTTAGCTAATCACATTAAGAATAGTCCATTGCTTTGATTAGGCCCTTTATGAGCAACAATCGAGTAATACTATTCTACGATACGAGGAAGAAGTATAAGTAAAAGGAAATAACTTCTTTCGAGTTCATTTCTTTATTTTTTTAACTTTACGCTGTATACCGCACATGGCAGGGCAGGCCGAGGGAACTTGGGAACCTAATGTTAGATCACTGTTTCGTTTCCAATTTTCTGCCGACTCTTAAGTGCAGCCGCTGAACATAACGTTTTGGCTTGTTACAGAGCATATAAATTAAAATATTAAATATTCCATTTCCTCGATTGGGGATTGAAACCACAACTTGTCGCGATAACAGTCAAACGCTTGTACCACTACAAGCACCGACAGGCCTCATTTTTTTAAATTCATATTGTAGTAATAAATTCTCAATTTCGAATGGATTTTTTAATGATAAACTTTACAAATTTGTTACCTATTCAGTACTCTATCTACTTACATTATCGCATTTGTTATTCTAAGATTTTTGACAAACATAAAGACCCTAAAACCATCTGCCTCTGACATTATCTTTATCAAAAAACAGAACAAAATATATTTTCATTCCTTTGTTCTTCGTAAAATTTGAAAACAGCTAATTTGGCAAACGAATGAACAGATTATGACGAACTTAAAACCTGATTACAATAGTATACATATAGTCTACACGAACGCTGCAATTACGGTGTTGCAAGCTTCTCTGAATACGTTTCTCGAACTTAATTAACTTTCATTGTTCAGGGAAACTGTAACTGAATTGAACATGGCTGCTTCATTAGATTCTTGCTTTTGAAGACAGAGCTAGAAAGTAATCGAATATTAGTAATACTATGAAAAAAGATCTTTATTTTCACTTATTATTATTGTTACTTCGAACTGTTGTACGCCTAGATCTTTAAATATACGTAAAGAGTGTTGATGCTGATTTCATGAATACAGTGACCAGAAGAAAAAAAATAACTCAACTATTAAATAGAATACCAAAAATTTCAAACAGGTAAATCAGGTTTTTGCGTGATTTATCCATCAAAAAGAAAAAATTTAAAAATGCTATAATCGTGTTATGCACGCGAAGACGCAATTATTATTAACATCATCGCGGTGTAGTTCAGTGCAAGTGACGATACACGTAGTGGGTTCTATCCACTCTAGAATGTTTTCATTTCAAATATTTTAACTCATGAACGTAACAAATTAAAAGTATTTTTTTTTTATTTTTTTTAAAGTATAATCTTCCATATGAGGGAGAAATAATTAAATATTAAATATTTAAATCTCTTCCCTTTTTTATCTTTAATATCTCTTTACTAATCTTAAGTTTATATAATTATATTATCCACGACAAAATTTAAATATGCACACACAGGTATCGCTTAATAGAATTTTGTTTCATATAATCTCTTCAAAAATTTTAGTCCGAAATTTACATGGCAAATTTTAAACAAGGTCGGGCTACATTAGGGTGACATAAAATTTATTTGGCACAAAATATTGAACTGAAAATTTACATAAAATAGTTAAACTTGTAACACGTTCGCACTTTACTCAACTGAGTAAGAAGAATTCATTATTTATGACAAGATTGTTCATCCTGTCTATGTCTATGACCTGTCGTAGCGCCGGGGCACTGGCGTATGACTGTAAACGCAGGCTTTGGGTTCGATCTCTACTCGAGGATATGTAGTATTTAATATTTATAATATTTAATAACGCAAAACGTGACGTAGAGTTCCGCCACACAATATACAAATCACAAAAAGTCCTCTGCCTAAACGTGAAGCTAAACAAACCTATTCTACACAAATATAGCGGTTTATTGTTCTTTTGTAATTCTGAAAAGGTAAACCAAACCAAGATATCATACAAGTTATTGCAACTTTACCTGAAGCTTCTAATATTTTTAGAGGAATATTCTCGTGTTGTAATCATAATAGAAACCTACTAAACCAAACCATTCTTTTCTCTTCTAATTTTCATTTCACCTTTTTATTTTTTTTACTATCGTTAAAATATACCTTTAGGTATTCCTAATATAGAGATATGGTGAAGAATATTTTCTTCACCATATCTAATTCTTAAGAATAAGATTGTCAACAGATTTCTAACTAATAACTTTCTTTCTTTTTGTTGACAGAGTATATTAAAGCCAAATGCCTACATAGTGACGCAAGGGCCAACTGAAGAAACTGTGGTCTCCTTCTGGCGAATGATATGGCAAGAGCGAGCCGCTGCTATCGTCATGCTAACAAAAACGTTTGATTTCATTAAGGTACGCTTTTATCATTTTTTTAAGTTACTATTAATGTTTTTTTGATATATTTTAGTAGAAGATAGACATAGATATTTTATAATTAATCACAAAAAGTACTAGAAATACTAGAAATAAAATACGAGAAAGAAATTTTAGCCAAAAACAATCTAATCATCATGAAACTTTGTAGATATGGTATAATTTATGGCATCTTAGGTTATGTGGTACTAGCGAGCTGGCCTGATGATTGCCAGACCTGAATAGTGAAACTTGTCAGAGTTTATTCTTGATTAGATTAGGATTCAATACACTGAGATAAGGAAATTTGTACGTTTAAAAAAATCCCTTTATTGGAATAAATATTAGAAAGTCGTTACAATACTAAACTAAAAACGTCGATGCACTTACTATCTGATATATGCTTATAAATTTCATTAAATGATAATAGCCCTCCATTGTCCCACAGAATCGTGAGTGCAAGCCACTCACAAAATTTGTACAACAATTTACATACATTGAATCGCTAAAACTGGGTGTAAATTCTGTAACAAAATTGAAATTAAGGTATTTCGCCCTTATTCCCTTTCATCGCGATTACGCTATATACGTCTCCACACACACCATTTTCACACATCATTTTGTGAGAAACGAATTATGTGAGCGCTGGCAACCCTACCGTCACTAATGTAATAAGGACACTTGCCTCTCAAATTGTTTTAACGATCCCTTTTACGTCATTTCGTTCATTTATTTTTTGTTGAAATCCTTTTTTATTTTCTTTGTTCCCAAATATAAAGTAGATTCATTTTGTATATTGAATCAATACTAATTTTAATGTAGCTATTACATAATTTGTTACATTTTTGATGCATTAAAAAAGCCCTGACTGTAGATCTAGTGGTTCTTGCTTCGGACGCCACTCACGGAAATCCTTATATATGATTTTTCCATTATTGTCAATAGTGCCATATGTTGCAGATCAGTTCAGATGATTATACTGTGAGTTCCGTTACCTGCTGTGTAACAAATTATGATTACACAGCAGGTAACGCAATCAATGAACGATGAAACAAAATGAATGGATAATGAAACGGACTGAATGAATCAAGAATTATGAATGATTAAAATAGTTTATTCTTGGCTCCCATTAGAAAGACTAATTAAAATGAAATTAAAAAAAAAGCATCGTGACGCAGTGGAACATCTGATATGAAAGCACGATACCATGTTCTAGGACTGTTCCCATCAGATTAATCGTAAGAATAAATTATTTTCGTTTTCCCAGTCCGTAGCGTAGACCATAGTCCACTACTTAACGGGCAATAACTCGAAATTGGACGAAAAGTGCAGTAAGTGGAAACGCAGTTTGCGTCTTTTTTCTCTTCTTTCCTTTGGGCAGAGGCGATTTAGGAAAGAAAAGAAAAAAGTCGCGAAGTTTAATGTTATAAAATAGTCAACAAAATACAAAATGAGCAATATAACAACTATTCTTTCCGCAAAATCGTGCAGGGATTTATGGTTTGATCAAACCGCACTAGATCAAATATTTCATCGCCTTTTCTAATATAGCATGTCTTCGCAATAAGTGGGTGGTCTTTGACAGTATATTTACGCTTCATTTGACCGTGCTATAAGCAGCCGGGCTTTGCGGTTTCGTCCCTTGGCATACCGAAAATTTTACCCTGATTCACCCTTTTTTATTGTGATATAACAGAACTTAGAAGATGCGGTTATAATTCAAGGAATAACTTAATCGATCATTTTTTTAATATAAATATTTAATTTGTGAACGCGCTATTTTTATGAAATATATTGACTATGCGTTATAAAAAAAGATATTATATAAAAATATATATGTGTGATTTCGATAATTCCACCTAAAATTACAATTTACTTTTTACCAGTTTTTACTGAAAATGTTAATGTTATATATAAATACCCTTAAAGCTATACTTAAGTCAAGACTCCATATACTGCTCTGAAAGCCTTAACCGCAGTGGGTCCAGCGGCCACACGATGAATACTTAAAATACGTGAACAAACAAGGGATAAATTTCGTCTTAGGTCATAAAATCATATAATTTAATTTTTGCTCGCGGCCTCCACCCACCAGAACTGACCAATCGTTTACGAGTATTTAGTACTTTCATGTTCATCTCAATTACTTGCGCGTTCTTATAATGATTATCATTTTAAGAAAACATTAATCAATGAAAATCTAAGATATTTTAATAAAAAAAACAATAAAGAAATTATATAAATATAATTTAGATTGTTGAACCGATTTAAATAAAAAAATATATAAGGGAAGTTTATATAAATAAAGCAATAAAATCACGTAAGCCATCTATGAGATTAGTGTGCACAAACGAACAATCAAACAGACAAACAGACGAATTTAAAAATAATTATTTAGTGTTCTAATATCCCATGATATAAGTGCCCCCAATAATAGAATTTATCATATACCTTCCATGTACAGAAAGCGACCAGATTATAAATTTATTACATGTATTTGTATAGAATGTTAATATGAATAATAAAATATATTTTACTACTACTTCGTTATAAGCAACAATATAAGATAAAATTATTAACATTGGTACAAGCAAATTTATTTTATATAATTTTTCATTTCATCTTCACGCTGTGCAGAATGCACATGGCAGGGTAGGCAGAGGGAGCTTGGGAACCTATTGTTAAAACCACTCTGATCCGTTCACCAGTCTCCGCCTGTAACTTATATTTTATTACATTATATCAAAAACTGATGCTGACCTTAATATGTTAAAATATTGAAAAATACTTAATATTACATGGAGTTACATACTCAAGCTCCGTTTATTTAAACAGAGTGTCTTAACACTATGTTCTCTAAGTCTACTCCAACATAAGCTAATAAACTGTCAAACACTAAACATTAAAATGCTCAAATATTCATAGCCCGGTATAGACAATCATTCCATTTCAGCCATGTTGATAACATTTCCATACTATATCGATACAATAAAGGTGAATATTTGTGAACGATATCCAAATATGCCATTGTATTTAATGTTTGGCTATCGAGCTGGTGAAAATCGGCCTATCGCATATGGAGCTAATATTTGCTAACGCCATACTTACAGTAATGCTTTAAAATTTTCTATACATATGAATAGCATTATTAAATAATTTTAGAGGTTTTCATGGAGAGTGACTACACAGAGAGTGACAGTTAATGTTTCGGGCGTTGTGGTGTGTGTGTTGTGGTTTCCCAGGTTTCTTCTGCCTATTCTATTATAGTATGTAATGTTAAAATAATAGACACAGTTAAATAAACAAAATAAATATTTTTTATTTTCACGGTCCTTAATTTTTTTTATTATGTTAAATCAATTTCTGTCAATCAAGCAAATATTATGATTCATATTTGTTTGGCTGTTTTCGTATGTGATTAAAAACAATGATCATGGTAATGTGACGAGCATCTTGCTAAGTAAAAAGTTTCTGAGAAACTATTAATCTTTGATATAAAGCTGAATATTATTTTAGAAGTAATTTGCAAATTAGACTGTCGAGAACGAGTCGAGGAATTTGCAAATTAGACTATCGACAGACCTCGATAGTCAACACACAAGCATGTAACTGCAAACAGAATAATATTGTGGGTTCGATCCCCACTTGAAGAAATGAATTATTCAATATTTAAATATTTTATGTTATAATTTCTTAGCTTTCGTAACAAAGCAAACCACGACGTTGAGTTCCGCCACTCAACACGCAATGTCTCAAATTAGTTTGTTTAGCTGTGGGAAACAAAACTGAATGTCTTAACATTAGGCTCCCAAGTATACCCTTTGCCTATCCCAAGTATATTTGTCTACCCCGCCATGTGGAAAATACAGCGTGAAACTGGAAAAAAAAAGAAATACATCACTGGGATAAGAAATCTTTTGTTTTATTATATAAAGAATAAGCAGGCTCTATTTTCCTCTCATATAACAAATAAATTTATTGTTATAACAATATCTTTGATTTTCACGATTGTTATACAGTTAAATGAAATTGTTATTTATCGCCACCCGACCTGACTATCGACATCTACCCGTGACCACGGACTACTGTAAAGTATTCGAAACGTCGGATTCCAAAAATGTATCAATATCTATTGATATTACGTGAATAATCCGGTTAAAATAGTTTAATTTTAAACTTATTGTTGAATAAATATAATTTAATTATTTTGATCTTCGATTTTAAGTGCAAATAAATATGTAAAATAATAAAGATGTTTATTTTACACAGGTAATGTGTGTTCAATATTGGCCGCCTAATAAGGAAAAGGATGAGACCTACGGAGACATCAGCGTCGGTATTGTTCAAGAGGAAGAGCTTGCTAACTTCCATATACGCACCTTCCGACTATACAAAACTGAGAAAAATGTAAGTTACGGTTTCTATCTTAAAGAATCCAAATTACTTTTCTCTGAATTATTTATTACATGCAACCTACATAATTTTTCGTTAAATGTAAACAGTGTATAGGTGGTTGGTTAGTATTTATTTTGTGTATTTTTTATGAATTTTAACAAAGACAGTCTATATTTAAACACAAAAACGACATTAAAATAATCAATATCTATATAATATTGAATTTTAATAAAATAAAATTACATATTTATGTATTATTAATAAGATCTTGGATTTGCGCGATTAGTACATATTTTAAATATAACCGGACTATCGCGTATATTAAAAATTGTACGTTTTGGAACTCGACGTTTGATACAATTTGTAGTCCATAGACTCGTGTAGGCTGAGGATAAACCTATTTGTCAGTTGGCATATTTTTTATATCAAACTACCAACAACGATTTCTTAATTGGAGGAGGATAGAGAGAATGTGGAGTTTATAAAAGTAGTTTGGCTTATCCGTTTTACGCTCACATACTTCTCATGCACTGACACACACCGATGCCTCTCTTTGTTTAGTCGATGTACGATTGGCCTAATTTCGATAGAGTCATGGACTACTGCAAAGTGCACAGGTTTCAAAATTTACATTTTTCAATTACGTGATTAAACCGGTTATTTATTTTACCTAAAATTTATAAATTATTATTTCTAATATTCCTTCCGAATTTATCTATCAGACAAAGCGAATGACTAAGAAAATTCAGGGCGAGTGAACAACAGTTGGTCAAGATATAGGTCTTTAAAGGAAGATGATTAGCAAATCAATACCTATGTATGACAAGTATAAAGATTTTAATACATGCTTTTTACCTGTCACATTATATCTGCTATATATGGGAATTTGCAAATCAAACAATAAATACATTAAATGCATACAAGGAATAGAGAGGAATATGTTAGGTGTTAAATAAAGATGAGACTTACCAAAACCAGGAATAAAGGTACAGAGACCGACGTGACATACAAGTTGAAAAGACTGCAAAGGAAATAGACTGGCCAAATTATGAGATCCTGTAAGAAAAAATGGACTAAAAGTATAACTGAATGGTAGGTATTATCGTGATATGAGAAGAAACGACGAATAGGTAGACAAATAATACGATGAGAAGATGATCTGCCTAGGGATGGAAAAGAACAGTAAGGGGCCGAATAGAAAGGAATAACCTTCAAAAAGACAACCTGACCGAGAATACAAGAAATATAAAATTAAAATTTCATTGAAATTCAATTATTTATTAAATATTGTAATTATTTGTTTTCTGTAATATATTTATTCTATGCAAAATTGTCAGAGAAATAAAGGCTATTATTATTATTATTCCAAAATTTGTAAATGATTAATAAAATATAATTTCATTAGCCAAATTCTATGAATGAAGTTCGTCAAAATGTTTAACGTCGCAAGTACCTCAGTCGTTAATTACTAACTTTTAGAGTAACGTGCTCTTGGAACGAGCATTATTGGCACTTCTTCTAAGTTTTGAACAAATTGACATTTCCGACTTTTTTTGCCGTCTCTACAGGATGTAGGTGCTGGTTCGACGTTAAATTTTTGTAACACTGCAGCTAGGCCGGCCATTGATTGTAGTAGACCCAGTCGACGACCTGTGAAATTATAATTAATTTCTTCATTCTCATTTAAAAAAAATAAATAATAATATCTACTGCATCCTTAAATGTACCTCAAACAATGATGAAATTTTAGATTGATGTATATTAAATTTATAATTTTACAAAAAAAAACGTTTTGTAGAGGCATGTTCTCTACTTAACCTATAAGTATTATTAATATTGTGATACAATATCTGCGATAGTAAAAGCATACTAGAACTTCTCTTGGCCATATAATAATAAAACAGTTTATATTTGTATAGCGTATCTTATACAATGATCAATGTTTACTATTTATAGTTAAACAATCATGTAAAACAATTATAGAGAATACGAACCAATGCATGCTCTTTTTCCCAAGCCAAAGGCCATGTATACAAATTTACTAAATTCCTCGAAACCATGTGATGCAAATCTTTCTGGGTTAAATTCGTGTGGATTTGGATAATACTTTTCCTCCATATGTATTTCCTGTATTGGGACATAAATGGTCACACCAGGGTCTATCGTAACATTTGTACCTGGCAGAGTATATTGTTTCATGCATATCCTTGTAAGGATTGCTGCTGGTGGTAAAATTCGCAACGCCTCCAAGAATACCATTTCTAGATAAGTCATCTTAGACAAAGCTTCATAACACAACTTGTTTTCGTACTCAGACAAAATATTATCTATTTGATCTTGTAGTTTTCTCTGAATTGTAGTATGATATGCGAGCTGATGCAGTGTAAAACTTGTTGATGATGCAGAAGTCTCAAAGCCCGCCACAAAGAACATGCTGACTTGTTCTGCTATTATTGTTGGATTAGACATATCAAAGGCAATGGCTGATTTATCCAGATTATTCTTCTGCCCAAATTCGTCTTTTGTCACTTCTGCAGATTGCATTGCCAACATAAAGTCCACAAAGTCATTGCGACAGCTCGGCTTGTAATTTCTATATTTACAAATACTATAAACAGTATTGTTCAAAAAACGTTTTATTTTTGGGTCAATAAAATACGTTACTTTTAGGCATTTTGGTAAGATATCGTTAAGTATACTGCGGATCATTTGAAATGTAGATCTTTTGAAGGCTTTCTTTGAAAAGTCAAAAAATTCGGAATTTTCATCTAAAATTATATCGATGTCAATCCCCATACCACATGTGGCAATAAATTCCATACTGTATCGCGACATCATTTCATACGCGTCAACTACACCTCCTTTACTAACTACTCGGTGCCCCAATTCTTGAAGTCGTTCTGAACATCTAACTATAAGAGGGAACATTTTTTGTATTTTATTGTTGGTGAAGGCAGCTGTCAAATTTTGGCGTAAAAATCTCCATGACTCACCAGTAGCATGAAATAAATTTGTATTTAATTGTTCGTTATTATTTTTGTCTACATCTCTATAATTAAAGTAATTGAAATCCACAATATTTACATATTTAAGTAGCTCGAGATCTTTTACCACTAGCGATGGCTTAGAACCTCGAAAAAAGCCGATAATTTTTTCTTCAGGATAAGCTTTGTACACGTAATTTATTGATTCCGTAACTGTTGTCAACTTAAATATTTTAAAGAAATAAGAAAGAAAGAAAGGCAAAGGCTTGATATACTTGACATTTCTTTTCTTCCAGTAATCATGATTATGCACGGAGTAGAAATACAAAATTATAACTAAAAATATAACGCTAATTAAAAAAACACACATCTTGTTTAACTGAAGGTAGAATATAAAAAGTGAATAACAGGATAGAGATACGACCACTGTAAAATATGTAGTCCTATCACTCCTCACACACTATTGTGAATAGTACACACACGTACGTACAACACGTAAATAAAAATATTTTTCTATGTTCCGTAGAAATTACATTCCCAACTTACATTTTAATACACTGACACTATAGAACTTGTATATATATATTTGTACATATCTAAAGCTATGTATTAGTAAAAAAATAATATATTCATTAGTTCTTCTCATCTGCCTGTTTTAT